>PVIY010006347.1:0-15612 GCA_004026745.1 Myrmecophaga tridactyla | reverse complement strand
AGTGTTTTCTAAATGATACCATACAATATTTGCTTTTTTGTTTCTGGTTTATTTTGCCTCACAAGATGTCCCACAGGTTCATTCACAATGTTGCATGCCTCACACCCTTGTTCCTTTTAGTAACAGCACAATATTTGATCATATGTATACACCATGGTTGACCAACCTCCTTCTCAGTTAGTGTATCCTTTAGCCACCTCCATTTGTTGGGCATCATGTGTAAGTCCAACGTCAGCAGTCCATCAACTCTCTCAATTTTAGATAATTTCATTGTTCCCAAAAGAAAGATAACCAATAAACACACCTTCATCAAATAGAAAATCTAAACCTCCCCTCAGCTCTTTTCCCTCCCTCATTATTTACCCCTGGTGTTGCTGTGGTACTATTGGATGTTTTCCTGTTAATTATGGCCCAAAGCATGCAATAGCAGTTTTCTCCCAATGCCCCAAACTTATGCACTCTTTGTACAAGATTCATACCTTTGCAGTAAATAATTCATGTAAGAACTTATGTATATTTGTAGTGTTAATCAGTGGGACACATGGGTCTGTATAACCCCTTTCAGTCATCTTCACCTTCAATATGGTAACATTCCTTTATAGACCCACTAGTGAACCACCTTTAATTCTATCTATTCCCTTACATTTAATTACAATCTCATTAGCTAACCATTCACACATCTCTAGTTTCTGTGTATCTCTATTTCCCCTATATTCTGTATTATAAGCCTCTGATTTTACCTTTATTGGGATCATAAAAGTGGAATCATACAGTATTTGTCCTTTTGTGTCTGCCTTATTTCACTGAGCATTATGTCCTTAGAGGCTCATCCATCTTGTCATATGCTTCAGGACCTCATTTCATTTTACTGCAGCATGATATTCCATCATATGTATATACCACATTTTGCTAATCCATTCGTCTGTTGATGGGCACTTTTATTGTTTCCATCTTTTGGCAATTGTGAGTAATGTTGCTATGGATGTCGGTGCAATGTCTGTTCTTGTCACTGCTTTCAGCTCTTCTGGGTATATACTGAGTAGTGGTATTGCCAGGTCATAAGGCAACTTGATGCTTAGCTTCCTAAGGAACTGCCAGACAGTCTTCCATAGTGGCTATACCATTATACATTCCCACCAGCAGTGCATAAGTGTCCCAATTTCTCCACATCCTTTCCAACATTTGTAGTTTCCTGTTTGTTTAATAGCAGCTATTCTTATAGGTGTGAAGTGGTATCTCATTGTAGTCTTGATCTGCATTTTCCATATAGCTAATGAAAATGGCTATATTTTCATGCGCTTTTTAGCCATCTTTATTTGCTCCTCAGAGAAATGCCTATTCATATCTTTAGCCCATTTTATAATTGGGTTGTTTGTTCTTTTGTTGTTGAGTTGTATGATTTCTTTATGTATACAGGTTATCAAATCTTTATCTGATGTGTGATTTCCAAATATATTTCCCACATTGAGTTGGCTGACTCTTCACCTTTTTGACAAAGTCTTTTGAGGGACAAAAGTATTTGATTTTGAAGAGATCTTGTTATTGTTGTTGCTTATGCTTGGATGTAAAGTTTAGGAAGTTACCTTCTATTACTGGGTCTTGAAGATGTTTCCCTACATTTTCTTCTAGGAGCTTTGTGGTATTGGTTCTTATATTTAGGTGTTTGATCCACTTTGAGTTTATTTTTGTATAGGGTTAAGGTAAGGGTCCTCTTTCATTCTTTTGGCTGTTGCTATCCAGTTCTCCCATGCCTGTTTATTGAAAATACTATTTTGTCCCAGTTCCATGGATTTGGGGGCCCCCATCATCTGACCATAGATTTGGTGGTCTATTTCTGCACTCTTGATTCAATTCCATTGATCAGTACTTCTGTCTTTGTACCTGCACCATACTGTTTTGACCACTGTGGCTTTACAGTAAGTTTTAAAATCAGGAAGTGTTACTCCTCCTACTTCGTTCTTCTTTTTTTAGGATGCTTTTAGCTATTTTGGGGTCTCTTTTCCTTCCACGTGAATATGGTAATTAGCTCTTCCAAGTCTTTAAAGTAAGTTGTTTTGATCGGTTCCATGTGGATTCTGTAGATCTGTTTGGGTAGAATTGACATCTTAACTACATTAAACCTTCCAAGCCGTGAGCAGGAGATGTCTTTCCACCTATTTAGATCTGCTTTGATTTCTTTTAGCAATATTAAGTAGTTTTCTGTGTACAAGTCCTTTACGTCCCTAGTTAAGTACATTCCTAGATACTTGGTTCTTTTAGTTGCTATTTTGAATGGAATTTATTCATTAATTGACTCCTCAGTTAGGTCATTGCTTGTGTATAGAAACATTACTGATTTTTGCACATTAATTTTATATCCCACCACCTTGCTGAATTTGTTTATTAGCCCAAATAACTTTGTGGTAGATTTCTCAGGATTTTTCAAGTACAGTATCATGTCAATTGCAAATAATGAAAGTTTTACTTCTTCCTTTCCAATTTGAATGCCTTTTTTTTTTTTGCCTACCTGATTGCTCTAGCTAGATTTTCCAGTACAATGTTGAATAATAGTGGTGTCAGAGGGCATCCTTGTCTTGTTCCCAGTCTTAGAGGGAAAGCTTTCAGCCTGTTTCCATTGAGTACAAGGCTGACTGTGGGCTTTTCATATATGTTCTTTATCAGACTGAGGAAGTTAGCTTTGATTCCTACCTTTTGAAGTGTTTTTATCAAAAAGGGATTTTGAATTTTGTAGAATGCAAAAGCATTGAGATGATCATGTGATTTTTCCCTTTTGATTGTTAATGTGCTGTAGTGCATTAGTTGATTTTCTTGCATTGAACCATCTTTGCATTCCTGGTATAACCCCCACTTGGTTGTGTTGTATAAATCTTTTAATGTGTTGTTGATTTGCTAGTATTTTGTTGAGAATTTTTGCATCTATGTTCATTAGGGAGATTGGCCTGTAGTTTTCCTTTCTTATAGTATCTTTACATGGTTTTGCTATAAAGTGATGTTAGGCTCTTAAAATTAGTTAGGTAGTGTTCCTTTTTCCTCAGTTTTTTTGCAAAAGTTTGAGCAGGATTGGTGTTAGTTCCTTTTGGAATGTTTGATAAAATTCCCCTGTGAAACCATCTGGCCCTGGGCTTTTCTTTGTAGGAAGAAATTTTTTACATTTTTATTGAGAAATTTCCACACACATATATTCTATACATGGTGTACAATCAGTGGCTCACAGTATTGTCACATAGTTGTGTATTCATCACCATGATAATTTTTTAGAACACATCAACCCAGAAACAGAAATAAAAAGGAAAAAGAAAAAGCTCAGACATACCGTACACTTTACCCCTCCCTTTCATTGACCATTAGTATTTCCATCTACACAATTTATTTTAACCTTTATCCCTCCTATTATTTATTTATTTTTTTCCTCATCTGTTCACATCCTGGATAAAAGGAGCATCAGGTGCAAGGTTTTTACAATCACATTGTAATATTCACTCGTCTTCAAGAATCAAGACTACTGGAACACAGCTCAACAGTTTCAGGTACTTCCCTCCAGTCACTCTAATACACCATGAACTAAAAAGGGATGTCTATATGATGCAGAGGAATAACCTCCAGGATAACCTCTCACCTCTATTTGAAATCTCTCAGCCACTGACACTTTATTTCTTCTCATTTTTCTCTTCCCCCTTTTGGTCAAGAAGGCTTTCTCAATCCCTTGATTGCTGGGTCCTGACTCATCCCAGGATTTCTGTCCCAGGTTGCCAGGGAGATTTACATCCCCGGGAGTCATGTCCCATGTAGTGGGGGGAGGGCAGTGAGCTCTCTTGCCACATCGGCTTAGACAGAGAGGCCACATCTGAGCAACAAATGGAGGTGACTCTTAGACCCAATTTTAAGTAGGCTATATTAGTTAGGGTTCTCTAGAGAAACAGAATCAACAGGGAACACTTGCAAATATAAAATTTATAAAAGTATCTCACGTGACCGCAAGAACGCAGAGTCCAAAATCCACAGGGCAGGCTGCGAAGCCGACGGCTCTGATGGAGGGTCTGGATGAACTCCACAGGAGAGGCTCACCAGCCGAAGCAGGAATGGGGCCTGTCTCCTCTGAGTTCTCCTTAAAAGGCTTACCATGATTAGATTTAGCATCACTAATTGCAGAAGACACTCCCCTTTGGCTGATTACAAATGGAATCAGCTGTGGATGCAGCTGACGTGATCATGACCTAATCCTACGAAATGTCCTCATTGCAACAGACAGACCAGCGCTTGCCCAATCAGATAAACAGGTACCACAACTTGGCCAAGTTGACATGTGTCCCTAACCATGACATAGGCCTAGCCTGTCCTTTGCAGGAGTAAGTCCCACAGGGGCAAACCCAAAGATCAAGGGCTTGGCCTATTGATTTGGTTGTCCCCACTGCTTGCGAGAATATCAGAAATTCTCCACATGGGAAAGTTGAACACTTCCTCTTGTCCCCAGTGCCCCAAAGAGACCTTGCAAATACTAATTTATTCACTGCCTAAATTACTCTGGGATATATTGGGACATCATACTAACCTGGACAAACCAACAAAGTCTCATGCCCTATTCAAGATTCCATGTACTTATGGTTTTCAACTAAACTGACCATACAAGTTAAATTAGGAAGTGCACTACCTAAAATATAAAATTTGCACCAAATAAACATCTCTGCCTTTGGTTTCACACACAAGTTGAAGATTAAAAATATAGACGATATCATCCTTTACTCTGTATTCTGATTTACCGTAATCTTATCCAAATCAGCTTTATTCATATCTCTACTCAAAGTCAGATCCCCTTTTCACCTTTTTGAACAGTTCCTGTATGGGGTACTGCTGACTTTCATAGCTTCAGAGCTCTAATTCTGAGTATTAGGTGTCATATAAATACCCAAAATTTATGGGAACAACCAGGTTATAAACAAACAGCTCAATATCTCAGAATTTAGAGATGAACAGCTACGACTTATGAATATATGTGACTGCTATAAAAGCTTACAATTTAGGACCCTTTTACAATAGGTCCCAACCTGATAACCCATGCTCATGACTTCCGTTCACCAACTTTTTATATTATAGTCCGTCCATATGAGTGAGGCGTGATAATATTTGCCTTTCTGTTTCTGACATTTCACTCAGCATACAGTCCCCAAGTTTCATTCATCTAGTTGCATGCCTCACAACTTCATTCCTTCTTGCAGCTGGTCAGTAGTCCATTGTATTTATACACCATAGTTCCTGTTTCGTTCCTCAGTCATTATACTCTTAGGCCGCCTCCATCCATTGTGAATAGCAAACACAGCCGCCATGGACACCAGTTTGTGTATGTCCATTCATGTCCCCACACTCAGTTCTTCCAGGTCTGTACTGAGTGACATCTCCCTCAGTTTTGAATGACAATTTGGCTGGATACAGAATTCTTGGCTGGAAATCTTTCTCTTTCAGGATTTTAAATATATCAGACTGCTGTCTTCTCACCTCCATGATGCCAGTTGAGTAGTCTGAACTCTTATTATATGCTTTCCCTAGTATGCTCATAGCCTTTTATGAATTCTTTGTTTCCTTATATGTCAAAATGTATTTTTACTATAATTAAATATTACTTAATCAAACTGCTCAAACTAATAACAGATGAATTATTATAATACAGTGTACTTGTAATTGATTTGCATCTACTAGTTTAGAATTTATGCTTTATCTTTTAGAGAGAACCTGACATATAATAGAAAAAAAAACCTGCATTAGGAGAGAGGAAATCAGAGTTTAAGTTTTGGCTATAGTTTTAACTAGTCAAGTGATTTGGGGGCCAAATATGTAAGCTTTGTGGAACATAATTTCTTTTTAGGCAAAGTGAGAGATTTGTGGTGAATGATCTTTTGCTCCCGTAGTGTTGTATGGATTAAAGTAATTGTGCAAAGTAAGTGATTTGTCTGGGATGGGGAGAATAGGGTGTGCTCAACCAGTTTTACAGAACATCCACTTTTTTTTTTTATGGATTTTTATACCCTCCCATTTTCAACACCTTACAAATGAACAGTTTTTAAAACTTTTTAATAGTGTTTTTCCACCTGAATGAAAAATATGCTAATTGAAAGTCATTCTTCTTTCTTACCTGTTCACTAAAATGGGTCTCTGTTTGAAGCGCTCATATGTGTTTATATGTATTTTTAATGTAGTAAGCATGTTTTTATATGCTCATCATTAAGTTCCTAGCACTTAGTACAATGCCTGGCACACAGTAGATACTCAATAATTATAAGAATGAATGGATGGATGTATGAATAAATAAATACATAGATGGTCTGTAATTCAAGCCTGCCTTCCTGTAAGTTATTTTGAGCATTATGAGGTCTATTTCATTAGAAAAAAATAGTTACAGCTAAATATTGCTTGGGGAGAAGAAAAATTTTGGAAACTTGGCTAGAGGAATACATAGATGTATTGAAGAGGCACTTTCATTCTTGGCACTATTTTTGTTTGGAATGAGTCAATGAAGGTACTGTATTATCAGCAGTGAAAACATTTTAAACTGGAGACCAGTTGTTTTTGTAATTGAAGGGAAATCCAGGCATGTTGGACCTGGAATTAGCTGCTATTCCAGCACCGGCAGAAAATCAAAGAGAGGGTAAAGGTTTGTGTAGTTAGGAAATATGTATATATCTTTATCTAAACCCAGGTGAAACTATTTGCTATAATTCTTCACTGGAACACTTTTTATGTAACTGATATAGTTTACAAGAGATATCTTTCAGCTTAAAAATATCTGGAGACTATGTAGAGTTATTAAAAAGATAATTTGAGCATATAGGTGTTCAAAAGATATTTTATATCCTCCTTACCAATTTAGAACTGTGCCCAGTTTTTAGAGGCTGTATCTTTTTCTGAATTCAGAACAGTAAACAGAAGAAATATGATTATAAAAACTAACCTGAAACTACAGCTTGCAAATATCTCACTTCCATTTTTAATTTTAAGAAAAGTGGCAAGCCAGTGTATTAAAACATGTGAATAAATAGAAGTGACTAGCTCAATATAAATTTTTTCCTAAGCCTTGTGGCCCCCCACACCCATTTTTCCAGTGAAATTTTGTGTGCCCTTTAAGGTGATTGATCTTCCCTAAAATGGTGCTAAGAACCTGAATTCCTTAAGTTCTGACTCATTGGAGCTCTGCTGAAGGGAAGAATGAACAGTTGAGCTTTTTCACATGCATTTTCCAATTTAAGGAGAAATACACATATTTGGAAATCATGTGAAGCACCAGTTTATGTGTTTATGTATCGGAGTGTGTATGTTTGAAATTTAAATATGTAAAATATACATTTATGTGATTTTTATTTTTAAAGCTGGTATCATAAATGTCTATTTTCAAAGTAGAAAAAGTATGTAACTATACACCAGAGCACTGGTAAGTATAATTTCAGATAATGTGTTTTCCTTTTGTTCATTGTTACACTTATAAGTTCACCACAGAGTAATTTAATATATGGGAGGTTTTAGAAAATCCTCAGTGTATCGAAGTAAATGATATGCATCGCCTGTTTCTGTCATTACCCTGCTGTGGATGATCAGGATTCTTGACCAGCCTGGTCTCTTTTTGTACTTCAGGATTCTCTGACACTGCCTCACAGGGCTGGTTTATGCATTGCATACTGAGCATTGCTATTTGATAAAGCTGGGTTGTCTAGCAACTACGGAGTGCTTGAAATGTGGTTAGTATAATTGAGGAAGTGAATTTTTAATTTTATTTAATTGTGATTAATTTATATTAACTGTCACTAAAGTGGCTACTGTATTTGATAATGAAGATATAGGACATTTCCATTATCACAGAAAGTTCTCTTGGACAGTGCAGGTCTAGGGATCTTATTCTGAGACACTCGTTCATCTGGCACAAGTCTCTGAACAAGTAGGCTGTTTCCCTACTATTCTAATTTATTAAATGGAGGTAAAGTGCAGATGCCCTTTGTTTGTCAATAATATGAATATGTGAACGGTAACTGCACAGAGCCTTATTTCCTCAGGAAAAAACATTTAAAAAATCACAGAAAATAGATGACATTTCTTAGAGTAATAACTGTTAAAAGATACTACTAGCACTGTGGTTTGCTGATTTGAGAGAATTTACGCTAATACATCTTTGGAGGATCTGTAATCTAGTTTCACTTTTTCTATTTAGGTACTTAAAGCTTTCACCAAAACACCCAGAATCAAATACTGCTGGAATGGACATCTTTGCCAAATTCTCTGCATATATTAAGAATTCAAGGCCAGAGGCTAATGAAGGTAAAATGTTAAACAAAAAAAAGAATTACCACTGCAAAAAGCAAACGAACAAAAATCCCCACAACTATATATGACAGTGATTATAAATGAATACTCTGGAGTCCAGGCATTCCCCTGAGTGTTAGAAGTTGACTTTCAGGGTTGATTATAGATTTGATGAAAAACTGATTTTTCTATATTTTTAGCTAGTGGCATAGTGGATGCTTGATAAAATATAATGGTGCATCAAAAACTCATGAATTGTGTGGTTGTGATGGTTTGAAATAGATTGACTTAGCTTAGTCTAAATCATTACTAAATCATTTGTTTATTTTTTGGTGCCTGCAGCCTGAAATCAGCCTGGGTAAATAGTTTGTTTTGTTTGCTTATTTGTTTGTTTTTGAGCTAACTACCTTTAAAAAGCAAGGGCAGTTAGATTCAGTAGCTTTCCAAATTTCTCTGTATTGTGCAAACTAGGATTTTAGTTCCAAGTCATATTTTCATGGTGAGAATTGTTTAGGCAGTATAGATGCAAATTTTTTCTTTTTAAAAAAATTTATTAAAAGACACTTGTATTTCATTTACTAAACTTATGGTATAGAAACGGCAAGTCTCTTAGAAAGAAAGTTCCTATTTAATGATCCTTGTCTTAACCAAATTATCATTGGGTAATTTTCCTTTTTTTTCCCCCCTGTGAGATGTAAGCATTGTTTTCTCTGGGGAATTCTGTATAAAGAGCATTAGTCTTTATTTTAGAGTAACAATGATAACCAAAATACTACCTCTTGAAAACATGTGAATTCATCATAGTTTTAGATGTTTGGTGGCTTGGGTGGGGTTCTTTTGGGTAGAAACTTAAGGCAGCAAATGAACCAGAATACTAAAGCAGAAAAATAATAGTGCTAGTTAAGCAAGAATAAATTTCTTTTAAAATATTGAAACACTTGCTAGTTTCCGTAATGTATTTCAGTAGGCAGATTTCCAAGCTATTCAGGTTATTATTTTTTTATTATTACATTAAAAAATTGTAGGATTTCATGGTTCAGTATATTGAATTTCAGTGTTTTTTGTTCTTGGTTTCTGGAATAATTATTCACTGCATAAAATGTTTTTCTCCAGTGACATGGAAAAAAGAAAAACCTTAATGCCCAGGCCTGCCTTACATCTATTAAAGTGTTCCAGTAGTGCCTTGATTTGGGAGTACTTTTCCTTAATAACTGGCTTTTTTTCTGACCACTGTTTCTGTCTAAGCAATTTATACATTAAATAAACAGTCACACAGGCGTCCCTCCTTTCCACAGACAGTGTATTCTCTGTTCTACCCTTCCTTCATGCAGGCTGACTGTTCTTTTCATAAAACTATCCTCTTCCACCCAGAAGTTCTTGTTTCATAGTTCTTTGATCTCTCCTGGTTAAAGTTATGATGTTTTTAGTTCTCTACATGTCATTTGGGAGCTGTGAGGTAGTTGAATTTCTTCTGACACTTTGTGGGAAGTAGAAGGGAATAAAATATTTTTGCTTTTAAAACAGCAATCGCTTTCAGGGACAGGAGTGGGGAGAATGAATATAGGGGAGAAAGTGACTCATGTAAGTGTAACTTTGTATTCTATTTTTTCCTATCAATTTAATACTGTCTTAAGTAGCCACCTACGCTTATGTCCTCAGAATGCTATAATCAAAAAGAACAAACAAAATAATAGATTACATAGTGTATAACTTAGAGAGGGCTTTCTGTTAAATTTCCTTTTGGTAAATAAAAGTTCTAGTTGCCAGGCAACTTTCTCCCTACAGGGACCTGTCACTGCCATGAGACTTTAGAAAAAAATAATCCAAATCACTTTGGAGTTTAATGGTCTCCCTTAAGTATGTTTGTTGCAAGTCTCATATCTGTCTTTTTAGTGTGATTATATGTCTTTAATAAGCCTGGGAAATTAGTGTCTGCCTCCTTATTCCTCCAAATACCCACACAAACAGTAAACAGTTAACACAGATTGGCTTTGTCATTTTAAGTGGTAAATCTGAGTAGTCATGTCTTTGATTACTTTTACCAACCTAATAAATATTTTAGAAAATCCAGTGCTTTGGATAATTTGAAAACCTAATTCTGAATCGGGGATTAGATGCCTAGGTTGCTACGGATTTGGACTAACGAAAGTGAAACTGAAAGGCCAATGCTTAAGTGGAAATACAAAGTAAATAAGTTTTAAGGAATAAAATAAAGGGAAACCTTAATGTTAGATTAGATAGACAGGCAGACAGAATATAATTCTATTGGTAAGCTGTCCAAGTTGATTGGGAGTAATAGTTGTATAATTTCTTTAAACATTAAAAGAAGAATTAATGGGAAATTCCCTTTATGGAGAAATATTTTTTCAGCTCTATGATTTCATTAATTTATTAAGATCCCAAATATAACTATGTAATTTATTACTTTGTTGGTATTTATAATATTCTTAAAGAGAGATAAGTGAATTTTGCAGTAATGAAATCTGATGTTATATCCTCTGAGGCGTATTTTACAATGTCCAAATTCCTGTTTTTAAATGGAGGCAAGGAATCTAGAGGGTCTGATTTTAGTTCCCTTTTATCCTCAAAGGAAAACTCTTTGGAATCAGAGAATAGTTGTTCATCATAGTAACTATGAAAGCATATAGTATATTTAGTCTTGTTTAATTACCCATTACCTCTTTGCATTTTCCATTGATAAGTAACCTGGTCTTACCTTACCCTTTATTAAGGCATAAGTTTAAAATATAATTTTATTCATGTAAATACTCATAATTTTTAGAAAGCGTTTGTTGTCTTGATTCTGAATTATGTATATTGTTTTCAAAACTGATACCCTCTTTATTACATTTAAAGCTTTCTGCCTTGAATTTTACTCATTCAAATTATACCAATAATGAAGGAATGCATGCCTGGTGCAAAAGTTAAAATAGTATAGAAGTAAATTGAATAACATTTTCATGCCCTTCCGTAATGCCCCATTACATACCCTCCTCCACATCAGTTTAGTGTGCATCTTCTTTTTTTCTATGTAATTTAGAAACATTATATTTAAGTGTGTATGTATGTATATATTGTCATATTATACAATTTTTTTCCCTCGTTATAATGTGGCAGGAAACCTTCAGTATCAAAGTGAGATCTTATCCCCATTTAAAAAAAAATCCTGCTTAATATCCCATAAAATGGATATTTATTTAACTTCCTGTTGATAAACATCTAGATTGTCTCAAGTGTTTTACTATGAGAAATAATGATGCCAGTGAATACCCTTGTACTAGATTACTAGATGTGAAATAGGTCAGAAGTTTAACATATTTTAAATTTTCTTGTATTTTACTAAATTGTCCTCCAAAAGTCTATACCAGTTTATATTCCCACAATGGAAAGTACTCATTTCTCACTCTTACCCTGGTGTTTTGTGTTTTAAATATTGCTATTTTCTTAGGCACAGAGTGATTTTCATAATTAATTTAAAATTGATTGTGCAGACGCTTGCACTTATTAATTTTTTGACAGATTTTGAAATAAATTTCTAGAGATAGCAGCATTACTACATCAACCATATTCAAACAGTAGTGCCATTAAAAAAGCAAGGGACTCCTAACAGCTTGCTACTGCCTTCTAGTGGTTAATCTTGACATTTTTTATCTTAACCAACTTCATATTTCTTTGTGATGGTCTTCAAAATTTATGTTGGTAGAAAATTATATAAAGCTACTTCATCATTCTTTATTTTCATTAATATACCCTGTAGTCTGACACTCTGAAAAATCGTGAACATTCTAGCCAAGTACAGAAGAAAAGCCGCTTAATTTCATTGCATATATTTTGCTAAGACCAAAATTAGAGAAAGAATAGTAATTGTATTGTTTTGCCAGTTTCTTAATTTTAGTCAGTGGCTTATATCTAGAGTTGTAAACATTATTATAAGCATTGTAAACTTATTTTTATGTTTCTGTTAGATATATTTGAGAATTAATTCAGAGTTGGTTAAGATTTTAAACTTAAGTGCCATACCACTCACATGCCTTTTAGACACCATTTCAGTGTGCCAATTCAGTTTTTTCTTCTTTACAGACCATAATCCTATTCATTATTATCTGATCAAATAATAGGTTCTTATGCTGTAATATGCATTTGTTCTGTATTCACTGCTTTTGATAGGACGCATACTAAATATTTAATTTTGTTCTTTTACACCTGTGAGATGCTGCTTTTCCTTTTAAGTACAGTCATGAAAAGTTTTCCATCATGCTTGGAGTCCTTGCTCACCTACCTATTTCTTACATTGAATTTTCTTGTTAATTCAAAAACTTTACATTTCAGCTGACTATAAGTGTTTCAACAGTTTGTATGTGATTAATAAAGGATTATCTCTATTGACTTTATATTTTTGGTCTTTTATTATTAAATGTCTTGATTCCCTGCCATTTTTCCAGATCCAGTTGGGCTGTCCTAGCTCATGAGTTTTATTTTATTGGATTCCATTGCCTTCTGCTGCTTATCTGTTTTTTCTAAGAAATAAACTAACTTGATCCTATCTATGACTAGAGTAACCTTTTATTAATATAATAGATTACCATTTGGTCTTAGATCTTGTCACCTTTCACTTGAGGTAACACAATCCTATTTGATACTTACCTAGGTTAAAAAAAATCCTATAAGAATATGCAATGCCTCCTTCATTTCTGACTACAAAGACATAACAGTCAAGTTCAAATTTCTTTGCTCATCTGACTTTAAAACTGAGTATCCATTCTACATTTTCACCTAATTGCCATTTGAATCTTTCCCATACATTTAAGAAATCCCAGACTTTTATACTTTAGATTATTAGCCTTCCTAAATCTGGGCCAGGTGTCAACCAAATGCCCAGTATGTGCTTAGGTAGTGTCAGGAATTGAAGAGGATATAAAAGAAGCACAAGACACAGACTCTACATTCAAAGACTGTATAGTGTAGTAGGGGAAATAAGAATAATGTATTAATTTAATATAAGCATTAGAAGGGAGAAGTTCATGATATGGTAGGCTCTAAGTTAAATATAAACCACTACCAAGTTTAAAAATTTAACAGCTTTAAAATTCTAATAGTATTAGTAAAAGTACTCATATCAAGTACTGAATGAAACTTACATAGTTTGCTTGTTCCTCAGAAAGTTAAACATTGATTTACCATCAGTCTCACTTCAAAGAATTGAATGCAGGGACTCAACAGGTTTTTGTTTTTGAATGCTCATAGCAGTATTGTTCATGATAGCCAAAAGGTGGAAGCATCCCAGGTGTCCATTAGCAGATGAGTGGATAGCTGTGCTATATCTATACCATGGAATATCATTCAGCTCTAAAAAGGAATGAAATTCTGATACATATACAATACGGATAAACCTTTATGACATCATGTTCAGTGAAATAAGTCAGATACAAAAGGATAAATATTGTATGATACCAATTATGTGAAATATCTAGAATATACAGATTCATAGATATAGAAAGCAGATTATGGGTTACCAGGTACTGGGGGGTGGAAATGGGAGTTATTGCTTGGAGTACAAAAGTTCTGTTTGGAGTGATGAAAACGTTTCAATAATGAATGGTAGTGATGATGGTAGCACAACATTGTGGATGTAAGTAATACCTCTGAACTGTATATTTGAAAGTAGTGAAAATGGGAAATTGTTTTTTTAAATGTTTTTCATTGTGAAATATAACATACAGAAAAGTAATAAATTTCAGTGTATAGTTTAATGAGTAGTAATAGAGCAAATTTCAAAGTATAGTAAGGGCTACAGTTCCATGATTTCAGGCAAATTTTATATATATCTTTCTACAGAAGTTTAAAAATACAGTATAAAATAGAAGGTATTCAGGTATTAGACATTGATTTTAAAGTAACTTTAATATATTGAAAATTAAAAGATGGAGAATTTCAGCAAAGAACTGGAAATTATAAAAAGAATCAAATGGAAGTCTTAGAATTTAAAAATATATCTGAAATTAAGAACTCTATATATGAGTTTAACAGATTAGACAATGAGAAGAAAGAATTCATGAACTAGAAGATAGGACAGAAGAAAATATCTAGAAGGACGCACAGTGGTAAAAGGACAAAGAAATACAGAAAAGAGTGTAGGACATATGGACCACATACAGAAAAGGTCTATCATATATGTAACTAGAGATCCAGAAGAGGAAAGAATGGAATAGAATTTTATTTAAATAAATAATTGACAAGAATTTGCCAAAACTAATGAAAGATAACAAGGCATAAATAGAGTCAAGCATTACAAAACCTAATCAGGAAGAAATATGAAGAACCTATAAACATCATAGTCAAATTACTGGAAATCAGAGACAAAAATCTTAAAAGTGACAGAGAAAACCCTTCCAGGTAACAAAAGTACTTCTGACTACTGATTCTCAATAGAAATAAAGGAATCCAGAAGGCGATGATATGAGATCTTTAAAGATAATCAAAGAGCTAAAAGAAAATAAATTAGAATTCTTTAAGTAGTGAAATATTCCTTAAAAGTGAATATATATTATATATGTATATGTTTTTTTCTCATTTAGATGTGATGTTTGTATTTAGAGCCCTCAATCCATATACCACGTCATGCCAGTTTTTTCTTACTCCCATTTCTACGAGCCTCTGAAAAGCACAGTTTAATTTACACTTCCAAGTCAGAAGTAAAAGTCCAAGATGTCAGATCTCTTTTATTTGAATTGAAAGTAAGACAAAGTCTCTACTTTATTTCTGCCTCTATAAAATAGGATAAATCTATACCCATCCTATGTCCCATGGTTGCTTTGAGAATCAATTCTGTTAATAAATGTTCACCAGGTTTGTGAGCTGAAAAATTCTATAAGAATGTAATGATTAAGCCTTTTAAAAAGTGAAGACAAAATAGATATTTTCAAATGAACAAAAATTGACTATTCATCTCAGGCTGACCCACATTAAAAAAATAATAAGTTTTTCAGGCAGAAGAAAATGATTTCAGATGGATACACCAGAAATGCAGGAAAGAAGGAAAAGTAAAAAATATGAATTTGGGATGAAGTACAAATGACTTGTCTGTATAAAACAGTAATGCCTTATCAAATTTAAAATATACATAGAATTAAAATACATAACAATAGCATAAAGGATAGGAGGGATGTAAATGGAATTAGTGTTCTAAGACCCTTGAAGTGTCCAGGAAATGGTGAAAATTATAAAGCTTACTAGATCAAGGAAACAAAGACTAATTAGAGAATGTATAACAAGCCAGTAGAGGGGAAAATGGAGTAAAAAATTTTAGAAATTGAAAAAGAAGGCAAGAAAGAG
>PVIY010006346.1:0-88285 GCA_004026745.1 Myrmecophaga tridactyla | reverse complement strand
ACGACTTCTTGTCCAAAGCCCCAAGCCCCGTCCTCAGTTGTCGACTAGAACAATCATAAAAATGAAGTTCTATGTGCTTTGGCCTGAAGTTTTCTATCTGTCTCTTAATTGATACTAGACTAGGGCAGTGAAGGTGAGTTCAATTTATTCAGCCCCCTAAAATATGAACATTCTTGAGTTTAGGAAATTGAGCGTAATCATAAAAAAGAAAAACCAACATTTAGATGAGAAATTAAGTCCTACTGTCATAATGGAATATGTGAAAGATTTGGGGCTTTATACAGTGACCCCGGCTAGTTACAAATAAATGAATGCGGCTGAAACAAATGATTTTCTAGGACTGTTGATTGGAATAAATTTATGGTAGTGGCATGTAACCATTAATAAAGTTTCCTAGCAGTAGATAACAAAGAGTGAAATTTTACAAGAAAAACACACTTACATATTAAGCTTGTTTTTGTGCCTCCATATGGAAACGGTATGATTGGATAGAGAGTTTATGTACAGAGTCCATAATTGCCAACTTCTATTGGCTTTCTCATCCTTGTGAGTTGGTATGTTACTTTTCATTTTAAAGCCATCTTAACATAGGTTGTATTGGGAAAGCACCCTGTGGTTTTATAAAATATGCTTCATAAAAAAATGTATTGGCTCTGGCCCACTAAAACGCACATCTACCTTGAAAAAAGTTAAAAGTGTCCTCAGTTAAAGCACTGCCTTTAAAAAGAAACTAAAGAAAGTGGTATTAGGGCAAAGGTTAAGGAGATTTTAACATTTAAATGTGAGAGAAATTGGAGAGCCTATTATCAATCAAAAAAATTCCTGTTGAGGTCCATGGTCTCAGGCAGGTTTTCAAAAACTTATTTTCCACCCAAATGCAGAAATCACTGGCCAGCTTGTGGTGGTCTGCTTGCGTCTTTGGTGGTACTCCTGCCCAGATGTCCCCCCAGGGATGGTCTTGGTGAAGTCCAGCAGGGCACAGCATCGGCTTTAAGTGCCGCTAGCTTCAGTTTTCAGTGCCACCCTTATTGCCCTAGAGATAAACCTGTGCCAGCCTCTCCCACCCTCCCCATCCCAGACCATGTAGGATCCAATGAGAAAGTGCAATTGTGACCCAGGCTGGGGATGCTATATGGTATTTTCCATTGTTTGAGAGTCCACAGATAAAATCACATTCCAAATTCAAGATTTGCCAGCAGTGGGTATAACTGCCTCCCCTCGGAGGTTGTGAGAGTTGCTGTATTAGCATTCATACAGTTGTGGGATTGACAAATTCACATTTCCCCATGGCAGGGCGGAGCCTGGAAATTCCAGGAAGGTTGATATTAAGACTTTACTCTGAGTATATAAGGGGACCAGGGAGGAGTGGAGAGAGTGGTCTTGAGGCAGAATCCCTTCTGTTTTTTGGAAGTCATAGTTCTCACTGTCAAGACCTCCAACTGATTGGCTGAGGTTCATCCACAATCTAGAAGGTGGTCTCCTTTAACTAAGGTCAGCTGATTGTAGGTGCTGAATCATTCTGCCAAATACCTTCACTGGGTCTGTGTTCACCAAACAGCTGGACACTATAACCTAGCCACGCTGACACATAAAATGAACCACAGATTCCATTCAGCAACCATTGCCTCATCACTCCCTAGGTGAGAAGGGGGAGGGAAGACAGGTGGTGGCTGCAGAAGACACAGCTGTCCCCTTCTGAGATCAAGACAGTCACTGGTGAAGGATGGGGATGTCAGCAGAGTGTGGAGAGCAACCTCTCCTCCCTGAGGCTTGATGGAGTCAACCCTGGGAAAGAAATGGGGAGGAGTGGCCGGCAAAGGTAGAGGACTAAGCCCTGCTTCCAAAGGGACCAACGGTGCTCAAGGTGGGCCCTCAGGAAGGGACCGTTCAGCAAGACTGTAGGAGCTAAATGAGAAGGCTTCTCCCAGGAATAGTTCTTCAGACATGACAGGGACATTCATGCGATGGTCCCTCTTTACTCATCCCTTAGATATTGCCCAGTCTTAGAAGGGTAAGAACAAAGACAAAAGAAGGAAGTTGCATGGGTGCAGCCCCTACCCTATCCTCCGTATATTGTGGAGGGGAGACTGTTTTGAGAATGGCCTTGGAGTCTTCAAACCAGCTGCCATCAGTCCTATTAACTAAAATTGTTTTTGTGACATTGATGAACCTGTCCTCGCATGGACCAAAAAGTGTCTGTCTTGCCTTAAAAATAGAGTTCTAAGTTGAAAAAAAGTGTTAAAAGGGTATATACATTTTGGGTAGTATTTTTTGTTTTAACTAGTTTTGTGGTATTTTGAAGTAAAATTGTTTTAGAACAGTTTTAGATTTATAGAATTATTGCCAGGAATAGAGCAGAGAATTTCTGAATACCTGAGATCTAGTTTCTCTTATTATCATCTTGCATTACAATAGTACAATTAATGAGTCAATATTGATACATTATTATTAACTAAAGTCCATACGTTATTCAGATTTCTTCAGTTCTTCCCTAATGTCCTTTTTATGTCCTGGGATCCTGTGCCATTTTGAAAGTATCTCCAAACATCTGTACCCCAGAAAAGCCATGTTTTAATCCTGATTCAACCTTGTGGGGGCAGCTATTTCTTTTAATCCTGGTTCAACGTTGTAAGGTGAAAATTTTTTCTTAGATTATATCTCCTCTAGATGTGAAGATCCCAATTGTGGGTGTGACCTTTTAATTAGATGGAGATGTGGCTCCACCTATTCTAGGTGGGTCTTGATTAGTCTTTTGGAGTCCTTTAAAAGAGTTCAGAATTGACAGAGGTGAGAGCTGATGTAGACACTTGGAGAACAATTGCTTCAGAGAACAGACAGGCAGATGTTTGGAGATGCTTGGAACCTAACTGATGTTGCCGTGTGCCTTCCCATGAGATGTTAAGCAAGCCAGAACCTGGAGAGAGACAAGGGAAACTAAGAGATGAAAATCAGCCCCTGAGAAGAAAGTGAGGAACCCCCACAGGGACAGAGACTGAAAGTGATGGAGCCCAGAAGCAAGGGACAAGCAGATGCCAGCCACATGCCTTCCCTGTTGACAAAGGTGTTCTGGATAGCATTAGCCTTTCTTGAGTGATGGTAACCACTTGTTGGTTCCTTATTTTGAACACTTTCTAAGTGCTAAAACTATAAACTTGTAACTTATTAAATTCCCTTCTTAAGAGCTGTTCCTGTTTCTGATATATTACCTTCTGGCAGCTTAGCAAACTAATACAGATCCCAGTAAGTATACCACATTACAGTTAGTCATCATGTCTCCTTAGACACCTCTTGGCTGTAGTAGTTTTTCAGACTTTTCTTGTTTTTTGATGACCTTGACAGATTTGAGGAGGACTGGTCAGTAGATTACAGGATGGCCATTTGGAACTTGTCTAATGTTTTTCTCGTGATTAGATAGAGGTTATGGGTTTTGGGTAGGAAGACCCATATATCATATATCATATCATATGTCGTATCTTAAATCAATTATATCATATCATCATATCATAAGGGTACATACTATCAGCTTGACCCATCGTGTTGGTGTTGACCTTGACCATCTACCTACAGCTGCCAATCAGAATCATCTGGAGAAATTGTTGAACATGTAAATCCTCAAGTATGGAAATATGTGACTCAAAGTTTAAAATTACGTGTCACGTGATTCTACTACAAATAGTGCAAAGACTGGTGTGAGGTAAACACTGTTTGGAACTCTTTTGGCTCTGATTTTTTTGTTGTTGTTTTGAGATGATCTCAGAATCGCATACTAAGTGCCAAATGGTGGGTGTTTTATGGAATATACCAATGGTTCTCAAACTTTGAGCATATCAGAATCACCTGGGAGAGCTAATAAAGCACTCAGGTGCCTAGGATCCTTGGAGAGAGCTGGGACCTGAGCATTTTTATCTTTACCAAAATTTCTAGGTGATTCAGATATGACCAGAGTTTGAGAACTAACAATGAAACTGTTAGTATCATTTTGCGATGAAAGATGCTCGTTGATTTTGCATGCCAAATCGGTTCCTTTACTTTACGCACTCCTCAGTGTTTAATAGAGAAGTAGCCCCACCAAATTTTATGCTGATCTGTGTTCACGATTCAGGAGTGGGGTTTTGGTGAAGCTTGGCCAGCCACTCAACTCCATCTTTGAGGTCTCAGAACCTCAGAGGGCTGGAAACATGGACCGCATTGGCCTCATTCTGGTACCTTGGCTAAAGAACTAGGGAGACTCTCTCTTTTCTTCTGGGATTATTGAGCAGAGGGGATGTGGGCTTTGCCTTGCTGTCTGTCTTCAAGCCCTGAAGCCCGCCTGCCTAAGAACGCTGTCTGCACAGAGGAAGGCAGTGTAAGGAAGCAGAGAGAATGAGCCCAGGTCCTGATGACTATATTAGAGAGGGCCTTAGTGGCTTATAAGTTATAAGTTCCATGAGACAAATGAATATCCAGTCTGAATTCAGCTTAGTATTGCTTTCAAATAAATATTCCTTACTGAAAAAAATTATACTGCTTTTTTATGTATCTATGACATAAACATACCGTTATAATGTTTGTAATGTAAAAAAAAAAAAAAAAAAAAAAGCCGGTGGGGGGGGTGCACCGTGGCTCAGTAGGCAGAGCTCTCACCATACTGGAGACCTGGGTTCGATTCCCAGTGCCTGCCCATACCAAAAAAGAAAAAGAAGTTTGTAATATAGCATAAATGATTTTGCATGGAATGATGTACTTAGTAATAGTAAAAAAAAAAAAAAAAAGTTGTGGTCTGTCATACATATTTACTGCTTGCTGAACTTAGGAGAGTACCTGGATAACATTCCCAAAGATGGAAAGGGCTTTACCCTCCTCACCTTCGTGTGAGTGGCTCTGCACCCCATGATGTTAAGCATCTTATCCAATCTTGCACAGCTGGTATATACGTATGGGATTCCAACTTGCAACTGGCCTACTCGAAAGCTCTTACTCTGTTCATTACACTCCATTCCCTGTACTTACACATCAAACTGTGCTAAGATAATGCATTATCCCTTCTCAAAATGGGCATTTCATTAATTTTTTAAAAAGGGAGCAGGGTAGAGTTTCAGGCAGGGTGTGATTGACACAGCAGATTGACTCCCTAAAGAGTATGTCACGTCCTATCAAAGCACGACAAAGGCAGCTCTCTCTCTTTTAACTTAATGGATGGGCAGCCTTGGTCAACATCAAGATATGGCTGGGAGACTGGACTTACCCAAACAAATGGGAAATATGCACGAAAAAATTGTATCACACAAACTCGTGTTATTATATGCTGAGATATGAAATGCTAACATAAACTTGGCTCAAAAAATGTTTTGTAATCGATAGCCACTGAACTGATTATCTAATCATGGGGAAAAAGCCATCTTTAGATGAATGATATGTGCCTGGTTTTAGAGTAATTGTGAAAAAAGTTTATTGAAGAGAAAGTTGGCTTATTAGTTGAAAGGCAAATTCACATACCAAGAGGTATTTATTGACATTTTACTCATTTGAAGGTCAATTATGGTAATTTATTTTAAAAATGCATTGACTGTGTTAAAACAGAGTAATTAAAAACAAGGATGTGCTTATGCAATTATTTTTTGAAAAAAAATTGTGCTACACATGTATTCGTTATGAACATTGCGTATTTATTTAGAATTACTTAATGATGATTTTTTAATCAGTAATCATTCTTTAGTATATCCTTGAAAATCTGGTTTTTATATGCTCCTTTTTTCTGCAACATGGAGAACCAATAGTGTAACTTTATGGGTTGCTTCCTATTTCTCAAGAGATTATATACAAGTTCCCATTATTTTGATCATTATTTTTAAGTATTTATAACTATAGAAAATTTAATAATAAAATATGTCCATTTATCCTCTGCTGTCTAAGATTTACCTCTTTTTTTGGCACAGGCAAGCTCTGGGAATCAAACCCTGGTCTTGGGCATGGCAGGTGAGAATTCTGACACTGAGCAACTGTTGCCTGCCCAAGATCAGGCCTTTTATGAGGGATGTGCCACTTTTGTTTGCTAGATGAGTAGTTTGGGAATATGTTTTTAGGAAAAAGCATCATGTAATAGCTACAGTCAGATATATTCTGGGTTGAAATCCCAATCCAGTCCCTTATGAGCTATTTGTGAGTTTGAGTATGTTCATTAGTCTCCCATCTGTAAAATGATTGTGATTTACAGTATTACATTTCAGATTGTGTGGAGAAAAATAACATATGCCACAAGCCTAGTACATAGCATGTATTCACATAATGATAGTTGCTTTAGGGTCTTATTGCATCTATGACTTTTTTTCCATCTCTGTCCCTACAGAACAATCTGCACTCTCATCAGAGGTTTAGGATTAGGAATTAAGCTAACAGAAAATATTTCATAAAATACACTCTTGAAAAAAAAAGCACTCTTAGTGGATAGAGTATGGAATTGAAAATTTTAAGTCCCATTGTTTCTAAAGTCCTTTGTCTCACTTACAGGCTGATGAGGGTATGTCTTCCCTTCTTTTCCTGATATTCTCTGCAGTACCTGCTTTAGAAGGACAGAAAAACCCAAGATCTCGGCTCTCTTCTGCCCCAGGGCTTCAGACACTTGCTGCACCCCACTTCCCTCTCTAGAGGTCCTCAGCTACATGCTTTGTTCAGCTCCTCAGAAAGCAGTCTCATTCCCCATGAGAATGCCCAGAACCCTTCCTGAAATTCTGTAGAAAGAGAAGGGGCCGAGATTGCATTATTAGCAATTCATTAGGTGAAATATTACAGACTGTAAATACTCCATATGGAGATAATCCTCAAGAGAAAGTGATAGCAGAGATCAGGAAAATTGGAGGAAATGTGATGGAGAACACACCAGTTATTCAAAATTTATGGTACCGGGTGATCATCTAAGTCTTTATCCTATCACCTTCTCATCAGTACTTAATGTTATCTCAACTTTATAGATGAAGAAATGGATATTCAAGAAAAGTGTTGTAGTTTGCTAAAGCTGATGAAATGCAGTATACCAGAAATGGGTTGCCTTTTACAGTGGGGATTTATTAACTTAGAAGATTGTGGGTCTCAGACATGAAAATGTTCCAAATCAAGACATCAATAGGACCATACCTTCTTCCTGCAGAAGGGCTGCTGACTTAGGACTCCTCTGTCACATGGGAAGGCACAGGGTGGTATCTGCTGGTCCTTCTCCTCTGGGTTTCATTGCTTTCAGGTTTTGGCTGCTCCATCTATGGCTTTTTTTCTGAGCTCTCTCTTAGTGTCTGTGTCCTTTCTTTGTCTTCTTTTCTGGGCCTTTTTTTTTTTCTGTATCTTCTATCTTTTATCCTCTTATAAAGGACTCCTGGGGCATGTCTCAACTGAAATAACCTAATCAAAAGGTCCCACCCACAATAGGTCTACACCCACAGGAATAGATTAAAAGAACATGGTCTTTTCTGGAGTGCATACAGTTCAAACCATCCCTGAATGTTTCCTGACTTTTCCAAGGTCCTGTAGCTGATACAGGGCAGAGGGGGATTTGATGTCCAATTTTCTCTGACTCATAGATCCAAGTTGTGTTCTGTACTGTTTTTTTTTCTCTCTTTTGTTAAGCGGCCCATGGAGTCCTAGCATTTTTGCTTTCATGAAGCCAGTATGCCAGAGTTGTCTGCACCCGTGCATGTCCTTTTTGTCTTCTTTATTTCCAAGAATTTGATGAAAGTTCTTTCTAATTGACACTTAAAAGCCAGACAAGATGTATATTTTGAGGGACAGAAAGAAATTAGGCTGGATTTGGATGTAAGAAGTGAGGAGCAGGTGACTATATTTCCAGTGAAGTGGGGTTGTAGTAGGAAACTCACAAGAATTTGAGGATGATTTTTAAGGACTGTCCCTTCTGTACATAAAATAAAGTCCAGTTAGCCAGAGTATATATTAGGTAGATTGAATTAAGGGCACAGCCAGTTTTGAGTTTTGTAGAAAACCATACTAATAACAAATGAGTTAATGAGCTAATACAAAATTGAGTGATATTATGCCATTAAAAAAATCAGGTTCGATAGTGAGATGTGCATTATTTTCATTTTACAGATGAGAATTTCAATAGCTAGCTATTAGCAAGGATGGTTGGCACTCCAACTTAGGTTTCAGAATAAAGCCAGCATTGTTTGCTACTCTCAACAAATAAGCAAATTGATTTAGGTTTAAAGTAAATCCCAGTAAAGATATTGTGTACTTATTGAATAATAAATGAAGTAGTAATGCTAAGGTTTACTCAGTTTTAAAATCATTTAATACTTGAATTTCCTTCTGCTCAGTGTTATCTGATAACCAGTTTTATTCCCAGATTCATGTATTATCTCTTTCTCACTTACATCAGTATTTTATCTCCACTAACAAATTGTTCAAAACAGTAAGTGCAAATTTTAAAAGATAATTTCTTTGTGTTGACCGTATTGCTCATTCTATTAGTATTAAAGAAAAAGATTCAACGACTTCTACATATTTCCTTTTAAAATTTGATATATATTTATATGTTTGTCTTAGTTTTTATCAGGTCCTGATATATGAAACTTGTAATGCTAGACAAAATTATCTAAGTTCTGTCCTTAAACTGTGTCTGGGGAAAAGTATAAGTTTGGCATAACTAATTGCCTATTTGTTTAGTTTGTAAATGAGTTGGTTATATTACTCATAAAATAAAAATTAACACTCTTTTAGCAAAGTTATTAATATTGCAGAAAATCAGGAAGGGTTTTTAAAATCTTAGTTTCACTGTTTAAAAACCATTACATGGGTATGGATTTCCAGACTTATGTTTCAAATTATATGCAGAGTTATGTTTTTCTGTCACTTTCTCAAATGGCTAAGGGAGCTCTGTTAAGAGGAAGTTCGGGTGCTCATGGCTTTCACTGCTATTTGAGGTTGATTTGGTGGCGGTGAGCCCGCGCTCAGCACAGAAACTTCCTCTGTGACATTGTTGTCCCAACTTTGGGTTAATAGCCACACGGTTGGCTGCGGGACGACGACTAGATCGTTTTATACTGAGCTCTTTGAGGAAGGAATGCATGTCCTTTAACTAGTCCACTGTATAAATATTTATTTCAGATTCTACCACCATGGCAGTATTTGAACTATGAGGAGTCATTTTGACAACCTTTATATGAAGAGGTAGAAGATGAATTCATATCTCATGTATTTGTTCATTTGAACCCTATTCTAGCACAGTATTCTAATTTCTGCTCCAGGTTTACACACTCCCTTCCTGCTGCTTCAACAGAAGAGGTTTACCAGTATCTTTTAGATTTTACGTGCTGTTTCATTGGAAGAAAAGATTCAGTGACCCAGAGACCATAGAGCTGTGTCTACTGTTCTCTGATTGAAATGACTGTATACCATTTTTTAAAAAGGAAATGACCACTGTGAGCTCAGTCTTTATTTTACTCTTTAAATCAAAGTTCTTTGCCATGTAGGGTTCACACCCTGTTTTGAGAATTTCATGTAAGTTTTGGGACTTCTTTGTAAGATCCACAAATGCACACGCATCCAGTTTTTCAGGGAAGTTTTAGGATCTCCCAAGTTCTTGAAGTGGAATTCCTCCAGGATCCTAGGTTAAGGAGTCCTAGTTAAACTTCATATTGGTATTATTAATGGTACTAACAGAAAACCTAGGACAAAATCCCCTACCACATGACTGTATACTCTTTACCAAAATGAGTATGACAGAGATATAATTTTAAGTCTAAAAATAGAATCTTGGAAATACTTTTCAAACGTAAGTAATTATTCATATAATCTTGAGGAAATAAAGCAGAAATAATAAAGGAACAAGGTCAGAGAGATAACCAAGATTGAAACTCTAAATTTCCATATAGCAAAAGCCCTAAGAAACATAAGACATGACAGAGCAGAAAAAAGTGATGATGTAAAGGTAAATACTAGTTACAGAGCTAGTAACTTTCCTATATAAGGAACCATCTGTAAAAAAAATCATTACCTCCTTGGTAGAAAAAAGGGGAAGGACCATGAAAAGGTAAATTTTGAAATAAGAAATGAAAACAGGGAGAAACATTCAGTTTTACTAGTGATTGAAGTAACGAGGTTGTTTGTCCTTCATCTGGGCAAACTTGAAAAGAGTTTCCTGTCATCTTCAGCTAAGATGACACTCTGCTCTGCGAGCTGAGCTCATAGATCAGACAGCTGCCCAGAGTGAAATTTTACAATCTATTCCCAAATCCCTAAAATGGTACATGCCTTTGAGGCAAGAATACCATGCCAAATAATGTATCTTTCAGAAACAGACAAGTGAGCAAACAGCAACCTTTTTTAATACTGGAAAATTGGAAACAACTTGAATTTTCAAAAGACTGGCTCCAGTACATAAATTAGAACATGTCAGCTAGTTCGAGATTATGCAGTCTTTAAAATAATGCTGCATGAATCACTGCTGATGTGGAAGGAGGTCAGGAGAAGATATTAATTGAAGACTGTCTATAACAAAGTATGTGTGTGTCTGTGTGAAAATTTCATGATTAATATGTTGATAGTATCTCAATATATTAGCCGTGAGTTTCTCTGAATGGTAATGTTTTAAGTATTTTAACTCTATTCTTTTTCATTATGTTTTATTATGTTGCTGATCTGATTTTGTGTTTTCTACTGACATCACACATTAATTAAATAATCTTAAAGAATTATTAAAGAAATTTTATTATTTCTTAAAGAAAATAAGGTTCAAATCATATTCTAAAATTAATGCTAATCATTATCTATGAAAAAATGCAGGTGTTTCCAGAAAGGCAAGGAAGTTTAACCTGTCCCTTTTTACACTGTAAAGGCTTTAATTTCATATACATATAATTTCAGGAGAATATTTGTGGAAATATTTGATTCTGACAGAATCCAACATAGACAAACTTAAGTTCGTTTTGTTTTGTTTTATAAGAATAACAGTTGTTTCTCTTATAAGCCATTTGAATCTCAGACAATGTCAGAAACCGATCTCTCTGTGCCTTTGAGTGCACCTGTTCTCTGTCTGCCTGTCTCATCCCATCTGATTTCTGGTCTACCTGGTGGGAAATGTGGTAGACACTCACAGCTCTCAGACATTGCATCTTGCAGCTGTGGTCCTTGGGGCCCCAAGCCCCAAAATCCCAGGTTGGTGTCTGTGTGTCCCTCCATGGGACAGATGCCTGTCTGGCTCTGGAGAAAGGTGTGCAGGGTACAACCACCTCCCTTCTGGTTCCCAAGCCACACAGTGCAGGTGTAAGTTGTGCCCTGGGTATAGGGAAATATTAAACCAAATAAAAAATGTGGCTATGACATTGAACAGCCTTTTTCTTTTTTAAAAAAAATTTTTTTTTTGCCTGACAACTGACAAACTAAACCATGAATTTTCAAAAGTAGTTCAAGATCCCTTTATATTCTAATTATGTATGCTTCATGTATTAGTTCAATACTGGATACCCAGATTAAAATTAGAATAATAAATGGCTAACAAATTCCCTGAATACTGGTTCTGTGTTTTGAGAAATCCGGAGGCTTAGTTTTAGTTATTTTTCGGGTTCTCCCTGCTTCTGTGATACTGTCAAGTTCAGGGAGCCTCGATTTCTTCCTCTCCAGATGTGGCTGTGGCTCATCCTTTCCAAAGACTTTGCTAACCCTAAAAGCTTATGCTGTGCTTTACAATTTAACCCATGGAGGTATTTGCATGAACAGTTCTCAGAGGCTGATTACATTCTTTTAAATTTATTAGCTATTTTGAATTTCATAATCTTCTCCTGAGATTTTACAGAATATATTCCTAAAAATAAGCAGAAAGTTATTAAACCTGGAATTAGGTTGACAACATATTTTCAAATTGAATGTTTAATTTGATAATTGGAAAATGATACATCTGCCTGGAGGAAGTCAATGGCGTTGGGAAACAAATGTTTGTACAGAGAAATGATACATATTTATGAACGGCCAAATCATGTTATTACTGGAATTTGAAAATCTACTTATTAATCATTTATGATATAATTATTCCAGTCGCATGCATTATCCTGGTGCATGTATTTTATTTGTATGTGAATTTATACAAAAAACCTGCTGCTTTGCAGTATCTCTAGAGACCACCTCATTTGCTCTCTAAGCCTTCATGAATACAATTCAGACTCAAGTGAGCTGACTGCTCCAGTGCTACCTACAAATGGATATTATGTAAAATGATTAGTAAGGTAAATGGCCGTTTTTTAATTCTAGAAGAATGTTGTCAAATATCTTAACTACTATATACTTTAAGTACGTGATGTGAATTGTTTAAACAAAGACCAAATGTGTTGTGATTGTGAGATGACGGTCTTTTTACCACTATGTTGTCATTGTAGTTAATTATAAATACAAGATGCTGTCCCTGTGATGTTCAGTTAACCTGGCGGCCTTCGGGGGATACGCCGGAGGCCCCACGACTGCACCCTGCACAGACTCAGCCTCCGTGGGGTGGCTGCTTCAGGGTATCCCAGAGAGAGGTGCAGGGCAGTTGGTCCCCTGAAGGAATTTCAGAATTGACACTTCAGATTTTTCTGGGCTGCTGCCTAGAAGTCTCTATTTTTAATAAGATCCCAGGAGATTCTGATGTATATTGAAGTTTGAGAACTACTGATTTCCTTCAGAAGGAAAATGTGTGCGTTATATAATATTATGGAAATAGAAGGGCAAGAATAAATTTTCCCTCCATTTAAGAGAAATTGGCTTTCTTATGTTACAGAAACGTAAGAAAGTCTCTCTAGGGAAACGGAGGTCTGGGCAGATTAACTCCATGCAACAGGACATCCTTGAGTTCTCCTGATTTCTGAAGGGATGGCGTTGGGACCCAGGGCATTTTTGGTCAGTCTTTTTTTTTTTTAATTTGCATATGGGCAGGAGGCACCAGGGATCGAACTCCAGACCTCCAGCATGGTAGGTCGGAGCTCTGCCTGCTGAGCCACGGCAGCCGCCCTTTTGGTCAGTCTTTTGCTCTTGGGAGCACCTGTTGGTCCTCAGAAATTATTGTGGGCAGTCTTGGGCCAATCACTTTGGGTGTCTGGAGCACGCAGAGTGATCTGCTGCCGAGAGCACTGCAGGATGAGTCACGCCACATGGATTAGGTACGCACTGCTTCTCTGACTGTCAGAAGGATTTCCTAGGAATCCAGACACACTGGCTTTTTAATAGCATCCCATCTGAGATGTGGGCTCTCTGAGCTGTGGGTATCCTTGGCTGCCCACAAGCTTGTATAGTGTCTCCGTGATACGGTGTGATGGCTGGTTCTCTGCACAGGAGCTTTTTCATGCTTAATAATGTAATTAGAAATACAAACTTGGTATCAACCCACATTTTGGGTTATTATTACAAACCAGTAATAATTTGGGGTATTATTACAAACCTCATTACAACCCCAAATTTGTATGTATCAGTCAAGAATTCAGTAATATGTGATTGGAGTGTTCCTTTATTGACCAATAAAACTATGGACTAGTAAATATGGATTAGTTATGCACTGTGTTTGTATTATCATATATTTTTTCTTTTCACTTAATTTGACTGTTATTATGCAAACAGTGTACAGTGGAGTCTGGAGATACAGCAAAAAAGATTCTGTCATCAGGCCTCACAATGCTGTTTATTAGATCTTTGCTAAATAACAAGTTTACTTCACGCCACCTTCATCCCTTCTTCAAAAGTGGTGGTCAGTACCTAGTCAATGAGAAAGTAGTACAGGCTCGAAGAGAATTGTGCCTTGTGGCAATCTGCTGTAGTACTTAGCCACTAGGAATCCATTGTCGACATACTTGAAGATAGCCTAACCGTTACAATGGAGGCTTACCAAAGACAGTTGGGTAAAATTGGGTGTTCATCTGCCTTGCTATTCAGAGTGTGTGCAATTCTTATTTGTGGCTCATTTCTAAATCATCTCTTGGCCTTATCATATATCTCTGCATCTCTGGAAATGGAATTGGAGGCGCTGTTTGTATATGAACAGACACAGACAGAGGCACAGGTATGTATACATCCTCACGCCTGCATTACATGGCATGGTAATAATTGAGAAACATCATGTAGCCATTGGTTTTCCTCCCATCAAGGCATTATTGAAACAGTGGAGTTATAGGGGCTGTCGAATATAGCTGTACAGGTGTACTCTGCACAACTCTAAAGAATGCCACTTATCTATGTGCCTATAATCTTGTGACCATGCAGATTCCTTTCATTTTTGGGGAGAGGCAAGATTTGGTACTTTCAACAAGCTCCTAGGTGAGAAGCCGTACTAACCACACTTTTAGTGGCAGGGACTCAGGAGACAGTCTAGTCAGTATCCACTGGAATTGTTAGTGGGGCAGCCTGGGACTGAGGGGGTCATTCATTGAGAGCATACACCCTTGACTCTGGCTATCTGCTGCAGAGATGGGCCATTTTCTTGGCATTTCCCACCCAAGGTACCTGATAATGTAGACTTCTGATTTAGAAACAGTGCCCTAAATACAGGGCGGCGTTTGGGATAGATCACCAAACAAGGTCAGGTTTGAAATCACAGAGTACCTTAGAAGTGAGAGAAAGAAAAAAGAAGTAGAATTTGTAGCACATCAGAATTACGGCTGACATGAGCCTTCCCTCCATGACAAGGAAGGAAGGGAAGGAGGGAGGGAGGGAAGGCCTTTGGGGAAGAGAAATTTGGTAACTTACATCTTGAGGACAGATCCTACCATATTCACAGGTTCTGCTCCATGAAAATACGATCTTGACAAGTCTACAGTTTGAGTTTGTGCCTATTGCATGATTTTTTTTTGGGGGGGGGCTTTTTCTCTCTTGGGACTTTTTTGCTTTATATGAGTATAATTTTTAGCCATGTGAATTGAATCTGAAATATTGCTGTTAGATTGTAAGCCTTATGTAGTAGACACTGCTTGTTTTATTGACCCCTTACCCTCTGCACTAGTAGGCACATTACCTGGCTCTCAGAAAATAAACTTTGAATAACACAGTCGACCAATGGTATCAAAATAATCAGGTTGAGAAACTGACTGAATAAACTGTATCAATTGGGGTCTTTGGTTGCAAGTGAGAGGAACCACTGTTGGCACTACATGAGATGCTCATAAAATACCATCTGTTTGCCTGTCTCTCTGTCTCTGTCTATGTAATACGTGCACATATATTCCAAGCTTGTATTAGGTTCTAAACTGATTATCAACAGCTGACATTAAGAACAAAAAGAAGCTAACATTAAGAACAAAAGGCAACAGGGTTTCTCCTTACTCTTCCTTCTTCTTGCTTCCTATGCCATTTCGCATAGTGATTTTTAAATACTTTTATAAATTAATCCAGAACACAAAAAAATACTGTAGAGAGGCAAGCCACTAAGTGAGTGAGGGAGCCCAGTTAGAAACAATGTTACATGTTCGACTCATACACTACAACCAGTGTGATGATTTAGGATAAGAAAATCCTTCAAGAAAGATATTCTACAAAAAGACTCAATAGGAAAAAAAGAGTCCCTTTTTTGTAGTACATTTAAAGTTTACATTCCGTCAGATATAGGAGAGCTTTTTTAGTCAGATTATGTCCGTAGCATCTAGTTCATGGCCCAGCAAATTTTTTTTGACTTTGAAGTCAACGTTTTAAACTTTTTAAAATCTCCATGCTATAGGATTAAATGAGAAAAATTAATGTGAACCTTTTAGTTTGTTACAGCTATGTCAACAAGTATTTTTTAATACTTGTTATGGACAAGGCTCTTTTCTAGGAACTGATAAACATGAGCAGAGTCCAGTTGTCCCCAGGTGGTCTCATCACAGGTGAAGACAAGGTTCATTGAAAGGCACGGTATGAATGTGGAAGTGGTGAGTTGAACTGGGTTGCCAAACACTGAGAGTGAATTTGTCTACTTAAATGACTGTAAAGTTTTGGATTGTATCATGTTCATAAGAGGTGAAAACACACTTTGTAAAGTCAGCTAGTATCACAGGTATTAACAATCCATATTGTCTATGGTACTCTAGGGAATGGCCGTCATTTATATGTAAAGATAAAAAACAGTCAAGCAGCAGGTACTATTCCGAGGGAATTGATGTGGTGATGGGCAGATGGGGTTATTGGTTAAGAAAGCTAATACAGGTTTTCTCTCTTAGATTTCTGGGAAGGTTGTTCCTGAGATGATACTGTCTTGTGAAAACAGGTCTGTTGTCTCTAGTTAGTTCCTAGGGTGGAAGAAAGTGACTTTCTTTACCTCCTTGTAAAGATTACTCTGACATTTATTTCTTTTGCTCTTTTAAAGAAGGAAAACCAACTGAAATATTCACTTTAACTAGTATATTTGTTATATTTTCGTTTTAAAATTTAAGTTGTACTATAGTAATAAAAGAGAAAGGTTAATATTGATTATTCATTTGATTTTTCTAAAAAAGCACAATGTCTTTGAAAAGTAATTTATAACTCACATTGAATTTGTGAAGGCCAATGAAATTAAAGAGACCAGTAAAGAAATATTTTAGTTTTACAATAACCTACATATTCAGTAGATTTTATATACAAGTATACCAGACAGAGTATTTTACCCATGGAAATAGATATTAGATTACTTTACTATTAAGATTCTCTAGGTTAGAAGTTTTAACACTTAAGTTGGGATTTCAACTATTGTATTTGAAGATTGTAATATTTTAGTATCTTCCTGGCTTGATGAACCATATCTTCAGATCTGTGACAACAACAACCAGCAAGACTGATATTAGCTTCCACCTATAATATCCAGAGTTACCAATAAAAATCATAAACTAGTGAGATGTAAAGTCATGCCATATTAACTTCTGAGCCTGTAATTGTATCAAAAGATTAATGGAAAATTCCATAAATACTGGCTGATAAGAGCAGCTTAGGACATTCTTGAATTACTTGTCTTACTATACTAAGTTTCAGAATGAGTATAGAAATGATCCTATTGAATTTTAAATATTCTGTAATTGCATGCATTTTTACTTCAATAAAACTTCTGGGTTTTGTTTCAGTTAAAAAAAAAAAAAAGGAAATTCCCAGGAGCCAGGCTTTGGGGAGGGGAGAACCAAGGAAAATCCCAAGAATATAAGCAGCAGAGACTACTAGACAATGTCTTTGGGATGTCCCCACTGAGAGAATCATATTCAACTGTTTTCCATCTTTGTGCTACTATCCTTAAGGTTCATATCCCAAGAGGGACCATTGAGTTAGAAACATGCCCACGATTAGCCTGGGAAGAAGAGTGTATCAGTTTACTAGTGCTGCAATAACAAAATATCTTAATCTTAGTGGCTTAAAGCCACCCAGTTTTATTCTCTTATAATTATGGAGGTCAGAAGTCTGAAGTAGGTCTCACTGAGCTAGAAGCCAGGTGTGGCAGGGCTGCATTCATTCTTGGAGGTTTACAGGGAGAATTGGTTTCCTTGTCTTTTCTAGCTTCTAGAAGCTGCCCAGATTCCTCAGCCTATGGTCCCTTTGTGTTCAAAGCCATCAGTTGCATCCAACTTCTTCCCTTGTCACATCTCCTTCTCTGACTCTGGCCCTCCTGCCTCCCTCTTTCACTTGTACAGTGATTACATTGGCCCACCCAGATGATTCAAGTTCATCTCTCCATCTCAAGGTCAGTGATAAGCAAACTTCTGTCTGCAATCTTAATTCCCCCTTGCCACGTAGTGTAATGTACTCACAGGTTCTGTCAGTGAGGATATAGACATTCTCGGGAGGTCACCATTCTGCTATCACATGTGGGGACCTTTGATTGGGGGCCCAAGAAATGTATGCAATGTAAAATAGCTAACTCCCTCCAGGAAAATCCAGGTTCAATTAACAAGAGCACAGAGCGGGGCTGCTGATCCCACCGAAACAACAGATTTCCATTGCACACGTTGTAGTCCATATTGTCAGTTTAGCACTAAAAGTTTCATTCTAAAGATGTTGCTGTATGCAGTGGGGGGAAGCTAAGTGAGTGAACCTGCTGTTCTAAACTGCTGAAAGCAGATAGCATAAAATGGGTTGGCTTTTAGTCATTGGAATTTATTAGCTTACAAGTGTATAGTTCTGAGGTCATGAAAACGTCCAAAGACTGCTGGAAATCCTTGACTCCTCTGTCACGTTGCAAGACACATGGTGGTGTCTGCGGGTCTCTCCCTTCTCTTCCGGATTTTGTTGCTTTCAGTTTCTTGCATGTGTCTTTCTCTCTTTATATGAATTTCATTCTCTTATAAAGGACTCTGGTAAGAGGATTAAGACCCACCCTGAAAAAGGTAGGACATATCTTAAGTTAATACTCACCAAATGATCATACTTCCACTGGGTCCATACCCACAGGAATGGATTAACATTAAGAACATACTCTTCTTGGGTACATACAGCTTCAGCCATTACACCTACCATGAATCTTCAAAATAGCATGCAAGCAAACCATCGCCTCTTAATTCTTCATCCTTCACTCTGATGCTCTTGTACTGCTTAACTACCCAAGTATGTCAGGGCCAAGCCAGCATTTCTTCTACAGAAGTATTGCCCTAGTCATTTCAACAGTAAGCAGGTAGAATATTAATAAACCAAATAATGGGCACAGAAGGGATCACCAATCGTATATTGAAATGTCCTAAAGGATTTTTAGTCAGTTTCCTTGGTTACCTGGGTTGACAGCATAATAGGAATGAGTAAGAGTATGCTTCTCCCATTTCTATTGCTTCTCATAAACCTTTACTATGGCAAGAAAAAGAGGGTATCTCAGTTTCCTAGTGCTGCTTTACCAAGTGTTTTGGTTTGCTAAAGCTGCTGGAATACACATACCAGAAATGGGTTGACTTTCATAATGGGGATTTGTTAGTTTACCATTTACAGTTCTAAGGCCATGAAAATGTTCCAATTGAGGCATCAACAGGGTGACACCTCCTCTAAGAAAAGGCTGCTGGCGTCCAGGGTTCCTCTGTCACATGGGAAGGCACATGGCCACATCTGCTTGTCCTTCTCTCCTGGGTGCTGGTTTCAGTGGCTTCCTCCCAAATGTCTCTGGGCCTTTTCTCTCTCTTATCCTCACAAAGGACCCCATTAAAAAGGTCAAGACCCACCCTGAATGGACTAGGTCCCATCTCAGTTTTTTGTTTGTCAAAAATCATGTGCTTGGGAGACACTGTTTTGGATCTTGTTGGTCTGCCCCCACAGGGATGGATTAAAAAGATGTGGCCTTTTGTGGGGTACATAACAGCTCCAAACCAGCACACCACGGTACCACAAACTGGGTGGCTGGAAACAACAGAGCTTCACTTTCTCACCATTCTGGAGGCTGAAGTCCAAAATCAAGGTGTGGACAAGGCCACATTTCCTCTTAAGTTGCAGTGGAGAATGTGTTCTGTGACTCTCTCTTTGTTTCTGGGGGCGGCTTGCCTGCAACCCATGGCTTTCTTTGCCTCATTTGCCTCATGGTGATCTCCCTCTGTCTGTCTGCCTATGGTCCAATTTCCTCTTTTGTAAGGACACCTGTCAAATTGTATTAGGGACTTGCCCTACTCCATTATGAACTCATCCTAACTGCAATGGCCCTATTTCCAAATAAATGGACAGGGGTTAGGAGTTGAATATACTATTTTTGGGGGGCCAAGTTCAACCCATGACAGAAGGCTTCTGTACTGTAGATTAAGGACTATCGTCTAGACAAGTTTCAGGTAATGAATTATCTTTCCTTTACTAAGTCATGAGTTTGATTTCAGGTTCAAACTCACAGAGCCAGAGAAAAACAACAAGGCAGAGGTCTGAGTTTGGGTTTGATCGGCCCCATACGAAAGATGTATTTCTTCTTCAGGGTTGCTCCAGAAAATTCCAAGATTGCTAGACTCTGTAGTTCATTATGCCCTACACGTAATACTCATAGTCCTTGCAAAGTACATCAATAAAAGCAAGAAAAAGGGAAATGAACTTGAGCACTGTCATCTGTCTCAAAGCAAGCCTCTTCTTTGAAAATTAATTGTAATGTATCTTTATTTCGTTGTTCTTTTACTTTTGAAGCCATTCTTTCTTTTTTGGATCATTTACAGTCTCGAATAAGCATGTGCTTCATAGTACATCTATGAGGTCTGTTCAGTACAGGATACTTTACTTTGGTTCACTGCACAAGAGTGGAAGGTTAGATGCTTGCTCTAGACTTTGTAGAATGTATCTAATAGCCCAAACTTATGGTTTTATTCTCTGCTCTATTAAAGACTCAGGGTATGACCTTGAAAATGGTACTTAATTCCTTTATGCCCCATTGCCTTCCCATTTATAAACTGTATCTGCAAAGAGGCCTTGCTTTCCCTTGGACTGCTTCAGGGCTGCTCATGTGTTTCTATATTTTTGCTCTGTGCCAAAAAGAAACCTATAGAGTGGTGTATGACATTGTAGGAGACTCTAGGAATAACAAAGTCAAATCAAAATAAATTTCCACTTCATTTTACCATTAAAAATAAGTATATTTTTCATATTTAAAGATATATTTAATCATCCACATAACCCAAAACTAAGCACATTAGAAATGACATAGTTGATAATACAGTTATTCTCTTACCAAATCTACCAAAACCACTTAACCTACATGTGATTCGGTCCTTTGGCGTTTTCATTTTCCACATTTATCTTATCAGGATGGGAGTCCATTTTTCCAAATGTGCCTAGCAAGTTAAATTTGACCAATTTAAATTTTAAATAGGAATTTTCCTTTGTGACAAGTATATACTATGTTTTTTGTTTGTCAAAAATCATGTGCTTGGGAGACACTGTTTTGGATCTTGTTGGTGTTTGGTGGCCCCGTGATGACTTCTCAGGCAGCCAAAGCAGTGTTCACTGTTTTCTGACCCAGCTCGTCATCAACCCTGGATTGTTTGTCCTAATCAATGTGTAGTAACTCTAATAACTTGATATTAAGTGACGTATAATATGCAGACTGCTAAATAATTAAATATGTAAGAAGACAGTTCAATAATTTTATTCACTCGCCTCTGGGTACCCATAAAATGATTAAGACGTGGCTTGGTACAGTACTATTTTGAAAATAAAATCGACAAATTAATCTCTCATCGGTGTTCTTATCCCATTTTGTTTGATTTGTTCAATAGATCAATGGAACTTTACTCCTGTGTTCAGAGTTCAGAGAGCTGTTCTGCTTTTCAAAATCAACAGCTAATTGAGAGACATTTTTTCTCAATTGTGCAAATTATATGTGTGGTACGCAGAAATTAGATAATCATTTTCCAATAAGATGATGTCTGGATTTGTTATTCTAAATTGAAATTCAGTCACTTGAACAATTTAAATTTAGCGTCGTTCTCTGAGTAATTACTGTTTCATAAAAGCGAGCTCTCAGACTGCATCGCCTCACACGGATGTCTTCTGCAGACACAGATCACAAGGGAACAGAGGCACAATCCACGCGAAACAAAAGGTCTCTTCAAAACCCTGCATCCTTTTCTTTGGTAGAACTATTGATATCAACAAGTACCAGTGCCACTGCTTTATTAATTAAGTTAATAAGTGACTGACTGATCCAGTAAGTGAATGATTCCAAGCAAAGCCAAATGCATGTACAATGAAGAGAGCAGTTTAACCAGAAGGATAGGTTAAACCCAGCAATTCACTCATTCACTCATTTGGTCATTCATTACATCAACAAATATGCAGTGAGACACTGGTTGGTAAACACTTTAATAACCAAAAAACTGAGATTAGTTAGTTAAGGGAAAAAGTCAGTTAAAATAGGGAATCATAGAAAACTGTACATAAATACTATATGCATTTTAACTTAAAACTGAAACGTGTCCATGCTCACTAAGCTTATAGGAGGACCTAGACCATTTTTTAAATATGTGCCTGCTCATAACCATTCTTGCAAACCCCTTCTTTTCACTCCTTTCCCCTCGTTACATCCTCTACGATTTCCCATTTCTGTTCCTTTAAAATGGAGTGAAGAATCTAAGACACTTGTGAAGGATGCATCCTCTAGATGACCATGTTTCCCTAGCCTTGTACAATTTTCTCCTCTATAATCAATTTCATGGCATTTTTGATAGCTTATTCTTAAAGAGTTTCACCAAAACATTCACATTAGTTGTTTTTTTTTTTTTGCGGGGGGGAGGGGTGCATAGTCTGGGAATTGAACCCAGGTCTACCTGTGTGGCAGGCAAGCATTCTGCCACGGAATGCTACTACTGCACATTCTGTGCACCCCAACACTTTAGTTTTTTTTTCCCAACACATTAGTTTTTAAAGAAACAAAAACTCTTACCCTTGAAGCAGTTATAACTTACTGGTTTACATACTTTTGAATTAAATGATATAATTATAAGTTAAACTGGGATGAATGGCTTTGGAATGGATTTTTGAAGGCTGTGTTGGAAGAGATGTGTGACCCCAGGGGTGGTGGGCAGCGGTCAGTAAGGGTTACAAAGTGGAGCCAGTTAGGAGAGCTTCATATGTGTCCTTCATTGTGCTAGGCACTGGGACACCAAAATAAGAGTCCTCTGATGACAGTCCTATTTATAAATTCCCTCTTCAAAACAAAAATCCACACTTTAGATCCAGTCATTAAGTAAAAAGAGAACCTTTCCTAGTCATTTCTTGCATCCAGTTTTCAGTTCCTTGTTCTGAATCTGGCACAGTCTGTACTCAGTGAAGCATTTTTGAATTAATGAATTATTTTCTAAATTGGTATCAGTATTGAGATGTCCTAGTTTAGCAGCACAGTTCAGTGGTTGAAAAGCAAAGACGTGGATTTAAGCACCTGCTCTTCTTTTTGCTACCTCGGGGAAGTTAACCTCTCTGACCCTCTATCTCCTCTTCTGGAAATGTAAGTAATAATAGAAGCACAGCATAGAGGTGGTTGTATTAATGCAGACAGTATAGGCAAGAGCTTAGAAAAGTGCCCAGTCTCTAGTAAGACCATGTGCTTGTTTGAAAGGATTTTTGTACCCTAGAAAAGACATGTTTTAATCCTAATCAATCTTGTAGGAGCAACCATTTCTCTTATACCCTATTCAGCACTGTATATTGGAAACTCTGTTAGATTATCTACAGAGATGAGACTGGCCCAATTTTGAGTATTAACTTTTGAATAGAGGGAGATGTGACTCCAAACATTTCACATGGGTCTTGATTGGTTTACTGGAGTCCTTTAAAGGAGGAAACATTTTAGAGAAAGCTACAGAATGACTAGAACCCATGAGAGCCTACATAGCCAGACACCTTTGGAGATGAAGAAGAAAAACGTCCCCGGGGGAGCTTCATGAAAGAAGAAACCTGGAGAGAAAGCTTGCAGATGTCACTCTGTTCTCCATGTGCCTTTCCAGCTAAGAGAGAAACCCTGAACTTCATTGGCCTTCTTGAACCAAGGTATCTTTCGCTGGATGCCTTAAATTGGACATTTTTATAGACTTACTTTCATTGTGACACTTTCATGGCCTTAGAGCTGTAGAATTGCAACTTATTAAACTCCCCTTTTAAAAAAGCCATTCAGTTTCTGGTATATTGCATTCCAGTAGCTAGCAAACTAGAACAGACCACGACTGATGTTATTACACATTGTCTTGTAAAAATGTGGGTTTAACTATAACTTAAATGCTTAAATAGACCTTCATGGCTCTTATCTCATTTGTGCAGCCATCCCTGTTTAGATAATATTGTGTTGAACATCATTCTTTAATATACCAGCTATGGTGTTTTGGATGGTACCAAGAGACTGGTATGGTACTGATATGAGCTTTTTATTAATTGTTTTTTCACTTAAGAAATACAGTAATTAATTGGTAGGAAACCTGATTATAGGAAAGATATATATCAGAGACAAATTTTGTAGTCAACTTCTTATGTTTTTCTAACCAAAAATCTCTGTTCACATAGTATTTCCATAATTGAGATTTTTAAGGAAATATCACATTGATTTATCTGTATATATTATTTCTTTAAGACTCTGAAATCTATAAAAATTTTTCTATGTCAAGTTCTTGTTACTATGCTTATTAATAACCTCTACAGTTATATAAAGTTTTCACTTTAGGGAGAACTTAAAATTTCTTTTTTCTCATTTTAAAAAAATATCATCTATTAATCGTCTTTTGGAGATGGTGAAAGTTTGTCAACAACATGGAGATATTAGAAAGATTGTTATCGAGTTTATTCTTGAACTTTTCCCTCCAGAAAGACCAGTGGGCACAAAAACAAACAAACAAACAAAAAAACCGGGCACTTCCTATGTTAATGGGAGAAATTTTCTTTGCTGTGGGGATAAACTGCAATTTCCTTTTAAAAGATGGTTTATGCTTTTTTTCTGTAAATTTATTTAATATTTTTGAGTTCCTATAATGACTACTATTATAACAAATAAATATTAAAATCCTTGACTTTCTTTAGGAATAATCTGCGTATTAGAAAGTGGTAACTGCTGATCAAGTGTGGCTTACAAAATATTCAGGTAAAGGGGAAAGAAGAAAGTAGGACATGGGAAACTAAATGCTGGAAGGAGAATTTCTCCTATATGTGGAATAATTTATTTGATGAAAGAATTTTTTTTAAAACAAAGTGCAGTAGAAAAATAGTGCAAATGTATTTTAATATTTATAGACCACGAATATGATATTACTTTAACCAAACCTGTCTACACATATCTGAGGTTTAATATATGATTGAATATCATGATTGGAAAAATGATTAGATTGCTTTCAAACAGTTTTGTTGAAATTTGCCTTTGGAGTTTTGAACAAACTTGGCCTTTTGGAAGGTAATGTGCTTCATAGCACATTAGGAAGATGTTGACATTAGAGGGACATAAAAAATGGGCATCCTTCATCTTTAAGATGTCAAGAGTAATTAGTGTCTTATTTAAAAAAAACCAAAAACCTAAGGATTTATCTAAAAGAGAAAAGAAAAAAAATCTTCCCTGAAACTAAGTATTATTTTGTAATAGGATTTGTAATGCAGAAGAACTATTGCATTAAAGCATTGAGAATCCTGGAGCCTAATCAAATTGATATATGACAAGTTGTCAGAAATTTATGTTACAATCCTTGACTGCTGTTGGCTGCTCTTTTCAGACCAGAAATGCTACTTAATTTTTCTGAGTCTCATTTTTTTCCATTTGTGAAATGAAATTATTGGTCATGACTTTCTCCATTTGATGTGTAGGTCAGAAGATTTTTTTTTATGTGTAATCACTATAAATGAATAAAATGCTGTAAGAGAAAAGTAATATTTTTTTGTCAATCATGGATTGAAAGATAATTGATGTTTCTCTGTGATTGGAATCATTTGATTGCCTATAGGATGATGAAATGTGGAGTTTAAGATGGTATAAAAAAGTTTTGTCTAAAACTTTATACAAAAGAAGAAAATTTAAAAAAAAAGAAAAAATATGCATCACATTTTAAACATCAGATTGTCTAAAATTTAAATGATCACTGTTATTCAACATGGCAAAATGTATGTAAATTGGCATTCTCTTATGTTGGTGATGTCTCCATTGGTAAATGTTTTTTGGAGGACAAAAGATGGCAGTGCTTGTGACAGTTAAGCATTCATGTTTTTGGACAGAGTAAATTCATTTATAGGAATATATTATAAAATTAAATTCACACATATGCACAAACATTTTCATAGAATACTACTGGTTTCATCATCGATATATGAACAAAAATAAAAGGAAAGAAAAGAAAAATAAATATAAATGCATGTGGTAGTAGAAGAGATTATTAAAATTGATACATCAATACAGTGGAATACTATGTGCAGATAAAAAGAATATGCTAAATCTATAAGTAATGACCTGGAAATATTTCCAAGACACAATTAAAATAAAATGACCAAGCAATATGCTAGCATAATCCCATTTATGTAATATGTGTGTGTATATATATATATATATATATATATATATATGCATGTGTGTGCAGTTATATGTATATATGGATCTGTGTATCTTCATATGTGTAGAAATATATAAATGTGTATGGAAAAGTGGGCAGGATACACATAATAATGTGGTTTCCAGGAAATTTTCATTGCTTTGTGCTGTGTGAGTACTTGATAATATATATTGTATAAATTTAAAATGCATTAAACAGCATTTAGTTAATTTGTATATTGCAGTTACTTTTGCTTTAACTTGTCATTTTAAATGTATTTTTAAAATATTTAAAGTTGGTGTATTGCTTTTTTGTATAAGAAATATAAAAACCTGTATGTTTTATACAATTTTTGAGTACTATATTTTTCACTCAGATCACTTTGGATCTGTAGCCAAGCTATCAGATTTGATTATTTTTCTGTACCTCTGGATCAGTCTCTTTCTGCTAATGATTTTGTAGAGTGTATAATGCAGGCTTTATAAACTTACAAGTATTTTGTTTACCTTTTCAAGATTTTATTGTGAGAAATGTTAGCATACAAAAGTAACCTTTTTCCTACTTTGCACTTTAGAATATTTAAAATAAATAGTGGAAAAGATTAGAAATATCTGATAAATTGTAAGCTCATCAGTAAGATACACTGGTAAATCTCCTTTTGAATTACCCTTTATTTATATCCCTAAGTAGAGATTTCATGTATACATTTAGTGATGTTTTCTTTAATTGCCTTATAAGAGAAGAAGGAATGGTAAATTTAACCCTAACAGGTGGGTGGCTATGCTATGTGAATTTTGTCATATCAAGAAGTTAAGAAATGCATTTTAATTTTAAAGAATGTATGGCTTAAATCACAAAGTGTGTTGTATCAAAATATAAGTATTTATGATTGTAGTTCATCAATCATTCTTATTATTGATTATATTATAGTGCTTTGGAGTAAAAGATAGTTAGAAAACTAAAAATCTATTCTACTACTTTTTAAATAGCTAAAGCAAGTATAATAGCAGCAGGACTGAATTTAGGCGACTGCTTTCCCAGATGAGAAAGAAAACCAGAAAACTAGTGAGCAACACTAATTGCTCACAACGTAAGATTGATTATGTTGGGGATTGATTCACAGACACCACCAAAGCCATGTGCAAATCTTCATCCGTGTTGCTGTGGGTGTGAATCTATTTATAAATAGTATCTTAAATATGTTAGGCTGAGAAAAGTATGGACTCATTTGTGCGTAAGGTCTTCCAATATCCTATTCAGGTGTGGCAAAACTAAATCAGGGTGGGCCTTAATACATCTGACTGGAGAGCTTATCAAGAGAGAAAATTTGGTCCACTTTGCTGGCACCCACTTCTGGCCAGTGGTTTTCCATGCACCCAGCATCCAGTGGGATGCGTAGTGTACCCACAGAGCAGACACGGGCTGAGCTATGGTGGCTGGCCTGGGTCTAGGGCAGCTGCTTCCAGCTCTGCTCTTACCCATGCAGACTTATTCAAATCAAACAACTGTCATAAGCTTTCAAGTAACACTTCCCAGAATACCTCAGCTGCCCGAGTCCAGCTAATGCCACCACCACAGAAAGTGGCAGTGCCTTGTAGTCCACAGCCAATCTCCTTTTGTTCTAGCTCTCCCTTTTACATCTCTACTGTTAAGAGATTCAGGTCAAGAAACATCTCCTTCCCCATTTTATGAACCCAATCTGATGACATCTAAAGTCCACTGTGGAAGGAGAAATCAGTTCTTCATCAAATCTATTGGTTCCATTATCGATGCAGGAAATGTTGAGAAAGTCCCAAATTTGACTGGTTTGAAGAACATATGAAGGATTTGACTAGATGGTGAATGCTGATATTAAATCTATTGAAGTTTCATGTAGAAGTTAAAGAGAGACAACATCCAAAATAAAGGTATGATTTCCTTAAGTATGACTTTTTATGAATATAGCACTTAAAACTCTACCTTGAAAACAAATAGTCTTTATCTTGTCTAGAGAGAAACAATTGAGATTCAGTTTTCATTTGGTACATGAAATATGTAGGGCCATGAAAAGATTAGGTGGTATAAAAGCTTCCATTATTCTTTTATATGTACATTTGAAGGAACCTTCAGGTGCTACTGTAAATTCTCCATGTTTTGTTTCACCAAGGCTAATTTAATGCTGATAAACTCTAGAAGTAAGTTTTGCATTGTTAACTATCACTGTTCTCTTGGGAAATGAACTCTTATTTCTGAGGCTTTGGATTTGACATTGTATCTGACTTTTTATATATAATTGACATATGGCAGTGCAACAGTGTATTGAAATCTACCCCCTAGTGTGAACACAATGAATAAATGTTGCTCACACACTTATAAAATCAAATGGTAGGCATTTCTCATCACATTCCTAGCAGCACCAGGTTCATTTTACTTAAACTGATTCCAAAGCATAGAAGTGGATTGTCTCAACTGATACCAAAATGCTTTTTTTTTGTTTCTGCATATGTTGAGTACCTTTTACAATTTATAAGTGATATATTTTGAAAGTAGAAATGACAGGTGTTGAATTTAAAAAGCAAATGTGAAGGACCCAAAAATAATGTAAATCCAATATTTGAAAAGTGAAGACTAGAACCTTTCCTGCATTAAATTTGGAAAAACTTTTATGCTATTTCAGTAAATCCTTTTTTTAACTTTATGAATCAGAATAGCCACATTTGGAATACTATCTGTATCAGTTAATATTTTTAGATAGTTAGAACTGGGTCCTTAGCCTAAAGTTGGCTTGATTCTGGAAAGTAAATATTTTACAACTGCCTCAATGCACAGAAACCTATAAAAATAGATACCCCATGAACTTTTTGTTCACATGGTCACACATGATGCTTAGATGTTCCAGTATCTAATATGGCCACAGTAGTCTTGATAGCTCGTCATTTTTTCCCATCTTTAGGAATCTACACAGGAACAACCAGATCCAGCGGATCTCAAGCTACTGTGTGTGTGTGCATGAACGCTTTCTTTTGCTTCATATCTGAATGCTGTACATCTGTTTTAGATTGTATATTGTGTTTGTGTATTTATGCTTTGATTCATAGTAACTTCTTATGTTCAAAACTGATTTGCATTGAACACAAACTACAAATAAAATAATGGCTGAAAGAGAAAAAAGAGAGGGAGAGTAAATTTGGACCCAGTCAGTAGAAACTAGAAGTTAGAAGAGCCAGAGAGGAGAGAGTTCACCATGTGATGGAGAACTGCCATCCCCAGTATGCAACTGACTCCAGGAGGAAGCATGGCCTTGTCTGATTTCTAACTTTCAAAACCGTGAGACAACAAATGCTTTTTATTTGAATCAGCCATTGTGTGGCATTCGTTGTAGCAGCCCTGGCAGGTTAAGGCAGTTTATTCTACATTGAGGGGTATGCGAGAACCAGAATGAGTTGACAATTGGAAAGAGAGCAAGGTGCCAGAATCCTGGCTAGACTGTTAGTGCCTAAAAAATGAAAAGAACTTGCCAAGAGAATCTTGCATGAATACTGTGAGAAAATGCCATAGCTCGATAATTGTGGATCATGATGGACATTCACTAATAGAGAACATTTTAAACCATAGTGTATAAGGATTTAGTTTAAAAAGAAACCTGAAGTGCATTATATGAATAAGATTGTACCATCTTTTGATATCAAAACATTGAATGAGTTCTCATCACCACTATCATGCGAGACTATTATTTTATTCCTGTCTTATGGAATCTGTAGAGAAAAGTTATCCAAGGAAACAGTCCAAAAATAGCAGTCTCAGCTTTCAGCAATGATTATTAAATGCCACTTTTTAATGTTAGCATGATCTATTCTGTAAAAAAACTTTAAATAGCCTTAAAAATCTTTGAACAGACAAATATAAAATCATGACTATGTTCTTCTCTCTGATTTCTTTCTAGTTTTGAACCTTACTTGGTGGTGGGTGCCTGAGGGCAGCTGGGGATTTATGATGAATGGTAATTCTGAAGGAGTGTAAATCCTGGTGCTATAGGCAGGACCTGTGGCCTGACTTGTTCCTGATTCATCCAATGTGGCTCTCCCTAAAACATTATCTCCCTAAAACATTATCACATAACATGATCACGTAATGAACTCTAAAGAAATAGAGATTGTCAGTAAACTCAGTATCACCCATTGCTCTGCAACACATTACCTTAAAAGTCAGCACCTTAAAACAAGTCATTTTATCTCCTAGTTTCCATGGGTCAGGAATTCAGGAGCATCTTTGCTAAGTGGTTTTGGTTCAGGGTTTCTCACAATGATTCAATCAAGACGTCATCTGAAGGCTTGTCTGGGATTGGAGGATCTGCTCCCAAGATGGCGCTTGGCTCTAACTCAGTCTCTTGCTGTTTGTTGGCAGGAGATGTTCATTACTCTTCAAGTGAACCTATCCCAGGGCTGCTTTAGTGTCCTCACAGTATTACAGGTGCCTTCCCTCAGTGAGAGAATTAAATGGAAGTCCAGTGCCACTTGTCCCTAGTGTCAGAGTATTGCACCATCACCTCCACCATATCCTTTGTGTTAGGAGTCCCAAGGTCTAGCCAAGCCTCATGAGGAGCTGAATTAAGCTTCACTTCTAGAAATGTGGAATGTCAATGAATTTGTGGATATAATTTAAAATCACCACACTCTGCGAATGAAACCTCAAGGAACTTAAAGATAGTTATAATTCATAAGTAGATAAAAGGTTTATTCAGATTAAAAGTAAAGAGCTTTCATTAAGAGATTATTGAAAGAGGAAATAATCTGGTAGCCTTCTTTTGAGAAAAGGGGTTTGGTAATAAAGAAATACTATGATTTTGGCTTGCCAGAATTAAAACTTGACAGGGTTAATATTTTGATTTCTGCAAATTGAAAGTTAAAAGAAAATAGAAAATAAATTGGAAGATAGGATTAGGGTTCGATAATTACCTTTTCATAATATCCTATCGTTTGTTCACTTCGAAGGTATTTATTGATCACATGCCAGGCCGTTAGAACCCTAAAGTGTAATTATTTATGGACACTTTGCAGTGTAACCTTCACAAGTATAGTAAAACAAATACAATTTAGATTTAACTCTTTAAGCAAAGATTTACTTTTTTTTAAAGTCATGTGTTGTAGTAAGTGAATTTTTTCACTTAAAATGTCAAAATTTTCAAAATGAGTCTTCTGCATGTAACAAAATAGCACGTTTTTGGTACCTATCAAAAATTATTTTGAGTTCAATAATTTTTTAATTTTGTGATTGAGTCAGTAATGATACTTGTTGGAAGAATTTCTTAGTTAATGGGAGCTACCAAAGTTGTATAAAAGTAATTGAAACAGTGTTCTTATAATTAAATTGAAAACACTGATTGGAAATCTCACTGCATTTATGGGTTAAGCATGCTAGCTAAAGAACTCAGATATTTATTTACAGTGATTTCCCACTGATAGCAATTATAGATAGAAATATAAAGTGTAATTGAGACCCAGTATTCTATGAAGCAGCAGATGCATATTTGCTATCAGAATGAAGTCTAAATTGCCATAATTTGAGTGGACACTTTCAAGAAAGAATATGTCGTGGGCCAGTGTGTGGTTGGCAATTTGGAACTTTCTGTGTAATAGATTGTGTCAGTTGGAATTGTAATTCACAGGAGTTAAATCTTGGTGGATTGGCTGTAGAGCACGATTTATATTTTTGTACCATATTTTATCATTTTAGCCTATGATTAAGTGGAGGTGTATAAAATAGAAACTACAAATGTTTAAAACGCTATTGAGGAGATGATTTTCGAAGCTAGATAGTCTTTAACTAATAAGCATAAGTGCTTATGTTTAGCATTTTGCACAAACATGGATGGATTGGAAGTCTTTAGGTCCTGTATGAATGGGAAACATCAGCCACTGAGACATTTGTCAGTGACAGCATATTCTGCACACTCAATATGTATGACAAACCTTGTACAAGGAGCTGTGCTAAGCATCCTTCTTTGAAGTTTCAGCCAAAAAAATTGTCATTCTACCACCCAGCCTCTTTATTATAGAATGCATTATAACTTCCCATTATATTCAGAGAGAGTAAAAAATTCAAGTCATTATGTCTATTGTAGTTTCTGTGCAACTTGCTCCTTTTGAGAAGGGTCTGCAAGTTAGTGTTAATGTCTATAAGTTGCAGAACCCCAGACTTAATTTCTCTGGTATGAGGAGTGGGGACATCCCGATAGATTCAAAACCACAATAACCAGCTGTTAAAATGTATTTGTGGTGTCTAGGATAACTAGCATGGGTCTTGATTTCAGAAGTGGATATGTATCTATTTTTTTTAATTAAGATGAACCTTGGAATTTTGTGTCTCATCATGGTCATTATTTTCATCCAACATATTTGTATTATAAGTGTAGATATGTATAGTAGTAGAAATATACATGGCTTGACCACTCTAGTATCATTATATTACCCAGACCCATTAATTTGAATGGGTCAAATTAATAATTTATAAAATAATTCTATTTTATAATCCTGAAGGTATTTATAAGACTTTTATGTATCAAACACTGTTTTAAGTGTAAAATTCCTTGACCATTTTACCAATGACTGATAATGAATTATAAGTTGTTTTGGTTTGCTAAAGCTGCTGGAATGCAATATACTAGAAATGGAATGGCTTTTATAAAGAGACTTTATTACAGTTTTACAGTTCTGAGCCAGAAAAATGTCCAAACTAAGGCATCCAGTAAAAGATACCTTGACTTAAGAAAGACTGATGTCTGTCACTAGGGAAGGCATGTGACTGGCATCTGTTGGTCCTTTTTCCTGGTTCCATTGCTTCTGGTTCTGATGCCAGTAGTTTCCTCTCTAAGTGTCTGTGGGCCTTCACTTAGCTCCTCTGGGACACAACTCTGGGTTCTGGCTTGCTTAGCATCTCATGGGGAAAATGCATCACAATGTATGCTCTGTTCTTCCCATGTCTAGGCATCTGCTCTCTCTTTGGCACTGCATGCGTCTCCAAACATCCATGTCTCTATCTGCTCTGAAGCAGCTGTCCTCCAACTGTCTGCATTTAAGGTTTCACCAAAATGTTTCCTCTTTTAAAGACTCTAGTAAGCTAATCAATACCCCTTTGACTGGGCGAAGTCACATTTCCATCTAATAAAAAAGCCACACTCACAATTGGGTGTGTTATATCTCCATGGAAACAATCCAATCAAAGTTTGCCACCCTAAACAATAGGTCTGGCCTCACAAGATTGGATCAGGATTGAGATGTGTTTTTTTCTAGGGGGTACATAATAGTTTGAAACTGACACAGAAGTGTTCTTTCATTTTGATGTATTCAGTAAGTACTTTATGGTGCTAACTTTTTACCAGGCACTATGTTGAGTTTGTAAGTATGAATAAGATAACAACGTCTGTTGTATCTATGAACTAATTAGGAGATATATAAATTTTAAAATTATGTTAGATATTACATTGATTTAATGACTCTTTTGGTCACAAGTGACTGAAATTCCATCCCAAATGTCTTAAAAGAAAGTGGTACCACAGTTGTATTAAGAAGCATTCCAATTTCAAAGACATTAAAAGATTGAATAGATCCCAGAAAATATAAGATCATTATAGTCCAGTGCGATAGATGCAATGATTGAGGAGTGTTCAAGTTACAGGGATAACAAGGGGAGAGTAGTGATTCACATTTTCTGGAGGTGCCCAGGAAGCATGGGGAGGAAGAAAGGCACTGTAGTGGTGGTGGGGAAATGGGGTTCTACAGCCAAACTAAGTCTGGCTATGGTGAAAGCATTTGAGAAGAGGACTCTGTGTGTACAAATTTCTATTCAGTGATAACATATTTGGAAATTCAAGAGGATGGGTGATCAATAATTCAGTGTCAGGAGAACAAGAACAGGTATCGAGAGTGGAGAAGTCAGCTTGTACAAGGGCAAGAGCAGCTTCATACATCATGCAAAGCAGGTTGGTATTTCATCCTGTAGGTCAGTGATTTTCAAGCTCCAGTTTGCAGTCATCAATTTAGAGGCTAACGACTAGCCTCTTTTAATGAAATTGAATAAATAAAATAAGAAAGGTAGTGCATCTCATGTTGCAAGTCTTCATATTTTATGAAATTTTATTTCAGTTAAAACATACTGTGTGTTTCACTGCATCATGACATGAAATACATTTCTTCTCTCATAAAAAGTTTGGAAACCTGTATCTATACACTGAGAATCCATTTGAATAAATTTAGGAAAAAGAATATCAGGATTCCACTTACAGAGTAGAAGCAGCCTTGGGGCAGCGTGCTGATGCTCCCTGCAGTGTCTGTGGCCATAAGGCAGTGGTTTTATTTCCACATGAGAAGAACTGCCAACCTCGAGGCCAAGACTGGTGTGAACTGGAGCGAGCTCTGCACCATCAGGCTGATTGCTTTGCACTTGGTGTTGGGTTATGGAACCTCTCTCCTCTGCAATCTGATAGGATGTGGCTACCTAGCCTATACCTCAATGAAAGCCATAGAGAGTCCCAACAAAGGAGATGATACCCAGTGGCTGACCTATTGGTAGTATATGGTGTGTTCAGCATTGCTGAATTCTTCTCTACCTTCTTCCTGCCATGGTTCCCCTTCTATGACATGCTGAAGTAGGTTTCCTATTGGGGTGCTTGCTCCAAGCCCTTCTAATGGGGCTGAACTGCTCTAGAAGTGCATCATCCAAGCGCATCATCAATCTTTTCTTGGAGTCCCAGGTAGACAGTGTAGTGAAGGACCTGAAAGCCAAAGCCAGAGAAACTACAGATGCCATTATTAAAGAAGCCAAGAAAGCTACCATGCATTTATTGTTTGAAGAAAAGACCACCTGAACCACTGGCTGAATGAAACCTTTCTGCCTTCTCTGAACCTTTCTGTTAGAGCTTGATGTTATATCAGGGATATAATCGATTTAATAATGTTGCCTTGGAAACATGTTTGATATAGTAAAAAAAGAAATGTGTTTGTAAGGTTGTTAGGTTTTTTGTTTTTGTTGTTTTGTTTTGTTTTTTTACTTTTACTGTCTATATACATAGGAAGCATTTTAATTTAAATTTAATGCAGTGAGCATGTCCAAATTTTTGGTAAGTTTGTTTTTTCTTTACATAAGAAAAGACATGTTGTTGTCCTGCAGGAAATACAAATGAAAATAAAATTACATATCCCAAGGCTGTGTACTTCACTGGGCTCGCTCTCCATACATTTTCTCGGTATTTAACGTTTAGGATACTCTTTATGGTTCTTCTCCATGTAATGCACAATTTCGTATAATCTTTACATGTTTTTAATGTATTTCTGCATTATATATATATATAGGAAAATGTCATTGATTATATAACATGCATAATGCTTATGAGGGGAAGGTTGTACATGCCATTTAAACTTCTATACAATAAGACCACTTGATAAAAGCGGAAGGTTCTATTTGGTTTGATGTGCTAAATAATTCTTCAGAAAATTATACAGCTACTTCAAATTAAGAGAATTAAGTGAGAAATGAGCTTGAATGGTAGTTGGCCTGGTTGTCTTCCTAACATTGTATCAGCTGAGTACCACTCATTCTACTGACGAATGGGGACATTTATACATGCCCCAGTAATCTGCAGCTCCCAAGTCCTCCTAGAATTACTTATACTGAATTATTTGTAGCCTTTCAAAAATCTGTTTAGCTTTGCTTTAAAGTGCTAAAAATGGAAACCATTCCTGATATCACCTTCAAAACTGAGGAACATGTGGCTTAGTCTTGTTTCTTCCCCAATCTTAATCTTTTTTAAAAAAAGTTTGATGAACCTTCAAAGACTTGCTCAGCTCTGATTACAGATATGTTCTTGTTTATATCATTAGCAACAAGATGCTAATGGTGACACTTAGCTCTGAAAGCAATTCTGGAGGATTAAAGGAAAGTATAACATATAGCTGAGCAGTAGTCATGTCAAATTCCCTTCACCTTTCCCTGGCCTTTAAAGGTCAAACACAAGAAGCCTCCCTGTTTTCCAATTCAGAATCATTTGCAGTCCATTTTAAATGCCTTTCATCTTTTTTCTGTCTTGATAAGTTGCATATAAGTTGCATTAAATACCATACAACAGTTAAAATGAATGCCTCCAACTTGATCACCCAAATAACTTACAAAGGTCTCAACTTATCTGGACCAGAAAAACTGAGCTTTACAACATACTATTAGGATCCATTGGAAATTACACTAGGCTAAAACAAAAGCATTGCAAAAAATTGAGGTTAAATATCCAGCCAGTAAAATATTTTTATAAGGCAAATAAAGATGATTAAATTTTAAAATTTCAAAAACAATCAGGTAAGATTATGATGATGTTTCTTGATGTAAAAACCTTTAAAGATGTCAAAGAAAGGAGAGAATATCACCCACATATTATAATATGGATCATGACTTTTTTTTGGAAGAAACCAGTAGTCATCATATGGCATCTTGTTGAATGTATCTTAAAAAATACACTAAACAAAAACTTTTAGAAAGCAAATAGTTATTTAGTAGAGAAAATCAAGTCTTAGGTTAAAAACAAAAAAGTATCTGTAGGAGGATTTAAATCCTTTTTCCTGTTCTTCATTTCAGAAGAATGAAAATTAGCAGCTTCTAGCATCACAATATTTAAACAGATTGTTAGGATACAGAATATATAACTTTTAGTGTGTAGAATATATAATCAGACAAAATGGGGAGGCATAAAAGTTTCTCATGCTTATAAGTGCCTACAGGCTAGTATCAGTTTCAAAACTAGAGTAAGATATATATTCTGAATGCAGTTGTTTTTTTTTTTTTTTTTTTTTTGTTAGCATGACTTTATCCAACAGTGTGTTTCTGCAAGAAATTTAAGAAACTTAAGTTACTCTTTTTGGAATTCAAAGTGTACATATAGAGGCAGAAGTTACAAGTTGGGCATTTCTGTTAGATTCCCCAAATAAAATATTCCAGGGCTAGAATAATTGAAGAGCTAAGTTTTAGTTTGTGTCTAGCTATAGAAGACAAATGTTTATTTTTATATATATATAAGATATTTCCAAGTATTTTGTGAAGTTACAGCATTCTACTTAACATTTTAAATTCTTCAGAAAGACAGAATTCCTGCAGCAATTCTTATCTTACTTGAAAGCTGCAATCATCATTCATATTAGCAACAAAGTGATTGCTACTCTGGGGAGAGTCTTCTACCCACAACCTAAAGAAAATGAGAATAGCTTTTAGATACGTTATCACCTATCTTGAAGGTATCATGTATTGAGTGGAAATGGATGTAAATAAAGTTCAATCATCTCAAAAAAAAAATAGATCCCACTTATGGTAAAGAAAAGTGAATCTCCCACTCAACATTGTAGAGAATTGCTTGGAGGAGGCAATACCACCAGCAAGAAGGTAGGTTAGGAAGTTATTGTAGTCATGCTGAACTTGGGGAGAGTGTGAGGTTCTCAGTGAGCCGTTTTCACCAGGTCTCTTTGCACATCAGGAGAGACGCCACAGCTGGAGGCGAAGAGAGTCATTAGCCCTTCTAGTGTCAGGTGTGCCGGGCTTTGCTAAGGATAGGTGTGGATGTCTTCCCTGAGAGAAAATGGAAGGCGTTGGACCTTGGAAACTCATGTTTAAGGCAAATGGCTTTCAAGTCAGCATACTGGAACATGGGGATTGTACAGACAGTTGCAAAAAATATCTCAAGGCATCTGTTATTTCTAATAATGTACACAATGTTAGACTTCATTTATTGTCAAAAATACAAATCAACAATTTCAGGGTCCTCACCAGACTTCTTAAAATCCTCTCCAGAGCTTTCCCAACAGCAAGCAGCTGCCCCCAATTTCCTTCCGATTTCAGAGCTCCCAGTTAATGCTCCTCCATGCCCAGCCCTAATGCTCACCTTTCCTGCTTCTCTCATCTTACTGTAGAGATTTATTCTGTTAAAAACAATTAGACAAGATACTAATTATGGAGGTTTATTTGGACAGTTTATGATCCATGAATCAGGCAGCATCCAAGCTGTGTGTGGAAAGAAGCCCCACTGAGGGGTGGAAAGAGGGAGCTTATCCAGGGCAAACCTGGAAAGAGGTGAGGAAATGTTCTGATTGGCTGACAGTTACATTTCCTTGTTATGTAAAGGAGTCTTACAAAGTCAGGAACAGATGTGTATGGGCTAGTGTGATATGCTTGTCCATAGAGAGAAGCTGTCTCTACTGGACTTCAACTGGTTCATCAACAGGTATGCCTTATCTGAATTCTGTAGGGTGCACTCCACTGTTCCATTTTCTTGGAAAACTTCTGAAGGTCAGTACTTTCACCTCGTGGAAAATCCTTTTAAAAAAGGAGACCCTTACGGCAGCATCTAATGCGTGCAGCTGTTTTATTTTACTTAACAGTTTTGATTCTTTACTCTCTGCTGGTGACCCTCAGCCTTTCCAGTTCCACTCATTCAAGCTCTTATGTTCTTTCACCTTTTCCTCGCACTCGTTAGGTTCTGCGGGTGCCCTGAGGTTGACTTGCCTGTCGGGGTCCACCTGAGGAGACCACAGCCCAGCTCTCATGCTTTTCCTCCAGTGTTTTCTCTGGAATCACACATTATAAGCTTAGTTGGGGCAGAAATCAGGAGGGGCCATGAGATTGGCATATTTTTTGAGACATTACTCTCTCAGCAACTTTTAAGATAGATAAGATGTTGAAGTAATATTTGCTAAGTATGGATGAAAATGGCTGAGGTCAGTGTTTGGGGTGTGGACTGGGAGACATGTAGAGAAAACAGACCCTCATCGTCTCCTCAAAACTTTATGTTCCTAGAACTTGGCTGCTTGTCCTCTCTCCCATGTGTGAGCACTGTCATCCCATTTTGCTGGGTGGTAGCCTCTGGAGCAGCTTCCTAATTAACATCACGAATAATAATAACCAGATGTCCACATTTAGGTTGGTTCAGCTCTCCTCGACTATAACAGCTCATGCAGTGACACAGAGTGGGCTTCCCGAACTTTCAGGTAATGTCCAACCTCCCAGTGCCCTCAACACACAGGTAAAACAGTTGTCCTCTCATGATTGACATGGGAATTCAACACTTCAATCCCAATAACTCTCCACCCTGCCATGATATCTCCCACCATAGCAACAGATGACCTTGTGTCACTGAGCCCACAGATAGTATTTAACGCTGCATCCCCCAATCTTATGTGACTTGGCCATTTTCCCACCTGCTGGCATTGCATTGCTGGTGCCCTTACAGTTGCATGCTCTGAATATTGCTCAGCACTACTGCTTCCCATCGTCCCATGGTGCTGTCCATAAATTTTGCCAGATTTCTCTTTCAGGGAGCTAGCCGCTGGTATCAAATATCAGAGGTCCATTGCCTGCTTGATTGATGGTTCTACCTTAGAAGTGAGCTACTCAGAGTATACATTCTCAGGCAGTGGACTGGGGCAAAACCTTCAGACTATCCCTACCATTTCTGAAAAGCAAATTTCTTGAGTGAGGTTGAAAGGGTAGCATTTCAAATAGAACACGGAAAATGCAGAGCTCACTGTTGTTATACTGCATGCTCTAGTAAGCTCCCATTATTGATTTTGCACTAATAGTTCATATAGTAACTCAACAAATATTTCGTAGCTGGCTGCTATGTGCAAGGTACTAAGATAGGTGTGGAAAATTGGATATAGACCAAGACAGATTGAATTTCTGTCCTAATTGAATTGTTTTAACAACTATTAGTTATTATATTGCTTATATCATGATGACAAACTAGAAATTAGAATTTCTCTTTTAAAAGGAAGGTGCAAAGTATGTGCACATAAACCATCCTAGTGATAATGATGCTATGCCTATTTTTCTTGGTAGTGACAAATATAGAATTGTAATTTGGGTGGCCAGAGTGATAACATTGTTCTCCATGTCACTAATTTGTGGAATTCCTCGTATTCTATGCATCCCAAGGTTAGAAATAATATATTAACCCTTATTCCTCAATTTTATAAAATTGCATGCCTTTTAAATTTCACCTGTGGAATAGCAAGTTATAAAATTAAATATGTTAAAAGTATATTAAATTTTTAAAACATTAGACTCATATTCATATATATTTAAATTATATCATTTGGATAATTTGATGGTAAATTTCATTATTCACTGGGCATAACGTAATGGCAAATTATGAAATTGATACCTAATTATGGAATTACAACAGAAGTTATGTGCTTGTGTTTTAGAACATAGGATCAAGAACAGGGAAGAGAGTTGTTTTGAAGAGGGCCAGAGACATGTGTTTATTTGAAATGAAAGAAGCAGGTAAGCTTGGGCATGGCAGTATACCGAATTTGCTCAGTTGTTTGGTATGAGGAGGCAGGTAGTTGACATCAAGGAGTCTCAGTAATTGAAGTCATTGGCTGGCTGCGGGTAAGGGAAGAAGCATTAGAAGAGTGATAAATGTTTCTAGCAGCTGTAAAGTAAAGGTAAAAAGGGGCATGCTTAAAAAAAGGCAAAGAAAAGAAAAGATTTGACAAGCAGTGTTTAGAAATCATCAATCTTTACATTCCCTGATTCACAACAGAGGGTAGTTTTTGCTGAAGCATTTAGCTGCCCAGATGTAAGCACAGGAGAGCAGGTGAAAGGATTTTGGGGTGAGGGTATTGGAGCAAGATGCCTTCTCCTCTCCCAAATCTATTCCACGTACAGTGTCAAAATTTTGACTCATGGCCAGGCACTAAGACCAAACCCATAGCATCATATGGACACTGAATAATACCCAGAATCTGACTATTTCTCACCACCTCTAATGCCCAGAATTAAAGTCATAGGTGAAGAGTGACTTCTGGGTTAGAGCAGTGCTACCAGTAGAACTTTCTGCCCTGATGGAAATCTTCTACATTTGAACTGACCTGTACATTAGCCACTGGTAACATGTGACATTTGAGCCCTTGAACATGGGTTGTACAACTGAGAAACTGAATTTTTAATTCTACTTAATTTTAATGAGATAAAAATTAAGTATCCATTATGTGGCTGAGGATGACCATATTGGACCATGAGTTCCATGGGAGTCAAGAAGTTCTAGAGGCCAGGATTTGAAGCAGGTGGGACCTGTTAACGTGGGTGGAAAAAGAAACGAGCCTTTGTAACTTCAGAGTGTGGAGACATCCAAGGAGTGACAGAATGGGAGAAGAGTTGAAAAGACAAGAGGTCACAAATTACCAGGACGAACAAAGAACATATCATAGCTAAAGGAACTTATTGCTGAATTGGAGAGGAGGAAGTCAAGTAGTGGAGGCTCATGAATGCTGGATGGGTCACCCACATGGATGGTTATGTGACACAGGAGCTCATCAGTTATTCTTTGGAAGATGGTTATGTCTTGATAACAGAGTCAGCAGGACTGGGCAGAAGTGGATAGAGGAGGAACAAATTTGAATATTAAAAAATAGACTAAAAATATTATCTTCTTTGTATGTTGATGGAAGTCAATTAAATACGACATTGGATGTGATCCTTGAGAGAGTTTTGCCTTCCAAAGGGCAGGCAAGACTTTATCATGTGGTCAATATAATATAAATTTGTAGTGATTCATGTTTGGGAAATGAGAGTTTAAATATTTGAGTATAATCTTCTTCAAATTGAAAGGGAAACTTTGCATATGGGGCTCCCTGCATTGTGGGGAGTTGTTTCTTTACTGAATTTCTCATTGTGTCATCTGTAGGAGTAGTGGCATGACCGGTTTTCCAGGCTTTTTCACATCAGTGGGGCACATCATTTTGTCAGCTTTGATTTATCCAGGTGTATTGATTTGAAGCAGGGGGCATGGCACCTGTACGTCATTTTAATTGAAGGTGCCAACAAAGACCTTTACTGCATAGTTCTGCCCAGCTGCTACAGATCCTGAGTCTCCCACTTCGCCTTGGCAGCAAGATGATGTTTCCATGAGGGTGGAAATCCTGAAAAAAATGTACAGATTCTTTATTCCATCAATATCATTTCTAGAAATTTATTTAAAATGTTGTGAGTATAAACCGGGGTAAAAATAACATCCAAAAGATAAGTAAATCATGATGAATACACATTATTGACCACTAAGTACTTATTACATAATTATACTGTAGGATAATTTTTGCTGGCATAAGAAATTGCTCATGATATATTGCTGAGCAAAAAACGAAATTCAGATTCATTGCATTAGCACCCCATTATGCAAAACTAAATTCTACACAACTATAAATTGTATCAGAAGAAGTAAACTAAATCAGAAAAAACCTATACAAAAATTCCAGTTACAGTACAGTAGTTATATGTCATGGCAGAATTCCTAATGCTTGTTCTTTATATGCTTTTTCACCCTGAATTTAGCTTGGATTAACCGCTAATTTTTAGTGGATAAGCTCTAATTAAGAGTAAAGTACTGGGTCATATTACTGAAAAGTTGAAAAGCTTAATGTTTCTTATACTTATTAGACAATTGAGACCTTGACTCTGAAAGTCTTTTTCACATTTCCTCCCTCTCTTATATATATACTGAGCTCAGAAGATGGGGAACCGAGGTGGACAGGCTTTAGCATGCATATGTAGTGCTGGTCAGTGATTAAATTAAATCTGGATGTTAAAAATTTATGAGCCACAGAAGTTATTCAAGTCATTTGCATTCAGACATGGAGGTTGCCTGTGGTAGCAATGGCTGTGTATAGGGTAATAAGCTATGGAGATTTCTCTTGTCTGTCTGTTCTTGCTATAAGAAGAAAGTGGGCAGTAAAACAGGCCTAATTATCCCTTATGCTATGTGGATCCAACTTCCCAAGTGCTTGAGGAATTACTGTGATTTAACACCTATTAAATTCCATATTTTATTATGATAGCTTACTGTCATAACTCTTGAGAGGTCCATTTTATAAAAATGTGTGTGTAGATCAGCATTCAGAAGGTAGTATAGTTATGGGAAATAGGCTGACAAATCAAGGAACATTAACACAAGAATAAAAATGCAGAAAACCTGAGTCCTAGACCCATTTATATTCCCTAATAGTATTTATATCATAGACAATTTATTTGTCTAAAAATATGTCAATGATAATACTGGCCCAACCCTGGATTAGCATGGGCCCCCCAAATTTAGGACCACAAAAATTAAAATAATAATTTAAGAAGTATAAGACTCATCTTTTCTCAACTGAAAGCTCCCCTTGTGTGGTCTTTGGAAGCCATAGATATTAGCCAGAAGTGTAAGAGCAAGGGTGGAGATGAATTCTCACACAAGACCTTGCATTTTCCTTTCTCTCTCCTTCTGCTCCTGCCCTCATGCTCTCCGCTAACTCCCTGCCTCCTTTTTCCATTTCTCAAGTTTCTCCTAAATCGAACGTCATGGGTTTTAGGCTATTTCACCTAGGTGAAATAATCATTGATCTATTTATTGTTATTATATGCAATTATCAAGCTTAAACAATTAAGAAAACTACAAATGAAAGCAAGTTGAAAACTCAAATATACTTTATTATTATCATCCCTAGCCCACCATCATAATTACTTAACTATCTTTCTTTAGTCTTGTTGGTATCTGTTCTAGTTTGCTAGCTTCCAGAATGCAATATACCAGAAATGGAACAGCTTTTAAAAAGGAGAATTTAATAAATTACAAGTTTATAGTTCTGAGGCTGTGAAAGTCTCCAGATTAAAGCAATTCTGTAGAAATATCCAATCTAAGGGCATCCAGGTAAAGAAAGATACCTTGGTTCAAGAAGACCGATGATGTTCAGTGTTTCTCTCTCAGCTAGAAGGGCATATGGCGAACATGGTGGCATCTGCTAGCTTTCTCTCCAGGCCTCTTGCTTCATGAAGCTCCCTGGGAGGCATTTTCCTTCTTCATCTTCCATAGGTTGCTGGCTGGTGGACTCTGATTCTCTCACATTCGGTCATGGTTCAGCAACGCTCTTCTCATTCTTAAATGGAACTCTCTCAAAAAGTCTCCTTTTTTATTGGATTCCACTAAACTAATCAAGATCCACATAGAATAGGTGGAGACATGTCTCCATCTTATTTAATTTAACACCCACAATTGACTAACATCTCTGTGGAGATAACTTAATCAAGTTTCCACCCTAGAGTGCTGAATAGGGATTAGAAGAAACCGTTGCTCCCACAAGATTGATGAGGATTAAAACATGGCTTTTCTGGGGTGCATAAGTCCTTTCAAACTGGCACAGTATCCTTTACCTAAAATACTTTGAGATTTTTAGCCATGAATTGCATTTTGTCAACTCATATTTAAATTGAGGCTTACCCTTTGTTTGAATTCTTCATTGTTAATATTTCCTCACATCCTCCATATATTACATGCTTGTAACAGATTTATTTATCTTTCGAATGCAGTTGTAAATAATTTACCTTAAAAAATAAAAACAAATCAAAACTAATTTGGAACATTAGTTGAGAAAATTAAATGATCACATATTTAATAATATAGTTTAAGTAAAATTCTGAAATGGAGCCCTAAATTATTAACCAAATGTGGCTAACGATATAATACAAGGGTTGTGCTGGAGGTTGAATTGTGTCCCCTATGAAAGGCAAGTTTGGGTCCCAATCCCTAGTCCTGTGTGTGACTTCAGTTGCAAATAAGACCTTTGAAGATGTTATTAGCTAAGGAGTGCCCAAACTGAATGAGAATGGGCCATGAGCATCAAGAAACTGGAAGTCAAGGGAACGTTTAAGTCAGTGGAACCTGGAAGAGAAAGAAGAGGATGGCGTTGCTTGCATGTCCATGGGTCAGGAAAGCCAGTGTTCCAAGGATTTGTGGCCACCAGCTCCAAGGATTTGTGGCCACCAGCCCCAGAAAGCCAGCTATGTTGAGAGAGTAAGCATCAGCTTGTTGACACCTCGAATTTGGACTTCTAACCTCAAAACCCTGAGCCAGGGGTGCATGGGTGGTTTAGTGGTAGAATGCTTGTTTGCTGTGTAGGAGACCTGGGTTTGATTCCAGGCCCATGCACTCCCTCACCAAAACAACAACCACAACAACAAACAAGATAAATTCTTGTTGTTAAGCCAACCCACAGTATAGTATTTGTTTTAGCAACCAAGAACCAAAACAGGCTGCTATAAAAATTAGATCATTTGGTGCAAAATCCATATTGCTTGTATACGGTATGGTAGGAAATATGTTTCAACAGTCATACAACATTAGTTTATGGAGGTACATGTAACGCAATGGCCTTAGGCAACAGGCTAACCTTTATTTAACTCATAGCCTTTTGTTTGGGTGTCTGCTTTTGTAATGCCTTGGTAAAAAGGGCCCTCAGCTCATCATTTTGTTTCCTCTACTAATGGTCAGTGCCAGATGATGTACTTAACAAAGACTTCACCCTCTTTATTTGGGTGAGAAAGAAAAGTACATTGGAGCTAAACAATTTTCGGGAATCTTGTTTTTAACGTGGACATATATGATGATATATGAATTGGGGCCAGTGTTCTTTGTGTCTGTCATTCCTTTCATAAATAAGCTCAGATAAAAGGAAGTGTGCCAAATGGGTGTTGCCAGCTGTAAAAAGAACTTGTTCATTGTTGGTTACAGAGTGGGAACTTGGTAAATATTTGTGGAGTGGACTGTTTACTATATTTCACAATACAGACTAAGCTTTTCATGTTAATTTAAGTATTTCCTTAAGTATTGATAATGGTTTACTTTGTGTCATTATTTTTGGTGGGTTTTATTTTTAATTTCTTTTAAAATATTGATAATTTTATTTTTTACAAAGGAGGAATATCCAATATATTTTCTTTTGAAGTGGATACTCCACTATGCAAGTAAAAATTTTACCTAAAACAGATATAAAATGGTTGTTGGACTAGCTTCTTAGACTCAATATTTCTTTATCTCTTTACTCATTCTTGTAATCTTACTTGCATTTTTTCTCTTATCATTTCTTCCTCTACTTGCCTTAAAACACAGTGGCTGTGCATGGCCCCTGCGCAAGGATGACATGCAAATTCGTGAAGCGTTCCATATTAAAAAAAACAAAAAAACAAAAAAAACACAGTGGCTGTAATGTGTCCTGGAATTTGGTTGGGATTGATACAGAAGGGACCATTCTATTTACTTTTATTGTTTCTCCTTCTGTAATTGTGTCATGGTCTCTTGCTGCAACATGTAATTTTTATTTTCCAAAGTGTACTGTCTGGAATGGCCTGACAGTCACGGGTCTATGTCTAGTTCTCTTTCTATGTCTGCATTTACATTTTACAATTTACAATTGTAATGAGCCTGTCTCCTTGTCTTGCAGGAGCTATGCCTGTTCCAGACCAGCCTTCATCAGCCTCAGAGAAGACCAGCTCCCTCAGCCCTGGCTTGAACACCTCTAATGGGGATGGCTCGGAAACGGAAACCACCTCTGCCATCCTTGCCTCAGTAAAAGAACAGGTAGAAACATTCTATTTTTGTAACATACACATTGGGATAATTTTTAAATTGTTTTTCCCCAGATGATAAATGCAGATTATATTACATTGGAAGAAAATCATAATTTTCTGTCAGTAAGATATGATTACAATTGCTTTTGACTCGATGTTTTCATTCATGATTTAGACAGCTTTCCTTGAAAAATTATTCCATAGAAGGAAATAATTAACTTTCAGCATTCTCTATAGGTGAAGTTTTAGCAATTTTCTTGAGGGACCTGGCATTTAATACTATTCAATTGATAGAGTCAAATAATTGGTCTTTTGGAAATACAAAAGGTCAAGGGAAAATTGGTCATCCCAGTGTTTCCGAGATGGATCTGGAAGAATACACTCAATATTGTCCCTGCAGAACTTATAAGTCTCAGTACTTATTCCTCTCAACATTACTATAATAATAGTTTGGCAAATCATCTAAAGCCTTAAATGTAAAAGAAATGGTTTCATGGAAATCATGTGTTCTTACTAATAAGAGGTTTGAAATAATTAAAGAAAAGCTAGAAGATCAAGATTCTTCTATTCACTTGTTTTGAGCATGGGCCAGAATATATATAAATCCATACTTTTTTTTTTGAAGAGAAACCATCCTGTGTTGGTGTTGTAGATTGGATGTTCTTAATTAGCAATCAGATTCCAGTAGCATCTCAACAGAGCTGTAGTGCAGCATGGAGTAATTAAGGGCAGCTACTCCAAAGGAAGGGCTCTAAAGGAAACTGATTTTGTTTAATAAGTAGAAACTGAATTATATAAGGGTAGGAATTAACCTAAATGGTCAGGTTAGCAGCAGAATAGCTAAGGAAAGATCCTGCTGACACAAAGAGTCAATTGCACTGTTGGTTGAAAGTGTGCCACCAAGTGAGGAATTGTGCACTCAAGTAGGTACACAAAGGAAAGTTGATGGGGGTATTGGATGGTCTAGTTTGTGAAAATGTTTAGTGAGCAGAAAATTTCCTTGAGGTATGGGCCTTATTTCTTGACTAGTTTCTTTCTAAAACTCTACTCGTGAGAGTTTTCTGATTATTTTTAAAGGATAATGGGAAAAGATAGCAAATGTTTATCCCACTCCCGTAATCTCAAGAGTATTGCTTGATGATAGTTGGGTTTTGTCATATTTTCTTGTTCTCTTGTGGTCTAGAAGTCTAGCTAGGCCACTATTTTTAGAGCAGTGACAAAGTGCAATGCCAGGAATAAATTTATCAGGAAAACTGCCGTGCCATGATGATGAAAGCTATGAGATTTTATGAAGGAGCATAAACTAATTCAGAATAAATAAAAGACCTAGCATGGTCCTTGGCTAGTGCAGACAGCTTGGTATCGTAATAATATTACTCTTTCTCAAATTAAAGTGTAAAATGTAAGTGATTGTAATCAGGATCTGGTGGATGGTTGTTTGTTTCTTTGGCAGAGACTGGATAAGGCTATTTTAAAGATTGTATGTAAGATTAAATATATGAGTATTGTAAGGAAAATTTTGAGACACAGAGATATTACCTTACCAAAAGCACTAATCACAATAGAATCTGCATGGCCTCAAAATAGAAAGAATGACCAATCAGTGGGACAAAATTGAGAGTTCATAACAGATTCAACTATGTATAGAGGCCAGATTCATTTAAAAGTAGTATTTCAGTTTAGTAAAAATCAATGGTTTAAGTGGTGCGTGCATAACTGTTTAAATGCCTGGAAGAAAACAAAAGCCCATAACTCACAACACATATAGAAATAAATCTCAAAGAGAATGCAGAGTAATTGTGAGTTATACTTGGAAATTTGCTCTATAGAAATGAATGATCTAGAACATAAGGTTTTATGTATAGGGATGTTTATTGCAAAATCATTTGGGATTGTAGAAAATGGAACACTATTTGTTGGGGAAAAGTTGAATAAAAATGGTATACCCTTTTTGTAAAATACTGCATAGTTGAAGCTGTATGTATCCCTTGAAAAAATCCATAAGAATTTGAGAGAAGAAATTACACAGTAAATTGTATTATCGTATTTTTAACAAGTAAAATAGTTTTTGTTTGTATATGTTTTCTGAGCACCTAGAAAATTGTAGAGAGAAACAAAATCTATTGACATGGGTTACCAAATGTTCTGTGATGATGTGGCTGTGGGAATGCTTAATGTATAGAGGACCGGGAAGACAATCAAAAGCAGAGAAAGGAATTGGAAAATGGGGTAGCATGGAGGCTTCCTTCAGCTGAAATAGCAATATATGCCACTGTGACAGTGGACAGCTCAAAGCAAAAATGCATTGCTGTAAAGACTACTTTAAAAATTCTTGATAGAAATTTAATAAAAACTTACCATGAAAAGCTTTTTCTAAGTAATTAAAATATTCATTGTTCATTTTTGGGCAGCAAAGGTAAGATTCTTTTTGGCAGAAAACTCAGGAACAGAAGGAAGAAAGTCTGTCCTGAGAAGTAGTGATAAAGAACTTGGAATACCAGAGTCAGCCTGACATTGTGTTCTAGATGCAGTGTCTGCTTGTGGGAAAGAGGAAATCAGAAACAACAAGCAGCACATTCCATGAACTTCCTTGGGGTAGCCACATACAAACAACCAATCCCTTCCTTCCCTGGGGGACTTTTGTACTACATTATTTTGTTTTCTTTCTCTCTTTTTCTTAGGAATAGAATATACTTGTGGAGTTGAAATTAAGTTAAAATCTAATATATACATATATATATGATACATATATGTTCATATACTGAGATTGAAGAAAATGACTTTAAAAATTGATGCCTTCTAGGTTTCTCAATATTTATATGCATATTATATTTGTGAATGTGTTCACTCGAAGGTGATTGTTTTCCTTGTCCTTTTTGGGTTGCTAATGAGAAACAGCTCTCTTGGGTAAAATCCTTATTATTAAGTTAGAGTACTTCAATTAAGACATTAGATGACATCACACTCATGTAGTGCTTAAGTCTTTTCTCCTCAGAAGTCAGCTTTGCAGGAGAGCAGTCATTCTTTGGTTACAGCAGGCAAATATTCTGAGTTGATTGACAAGTAGTAGGTTGTATAATTACTAACTCAGTAAACATATTGAGCATTATAGGGAAGGTATAATAAAGGCTAATTAAGAAAATTTTTGTAAAGAAACAGTCTGATGGAGTTTATTGAAATAAGTTGCTAATGAGGTTAAGAATACGTATTCTTTGAGAGCCTGTAGCTCAGGGATTGGAGAACTGGTCTTGGAGGAATGCATGTTCTTAGGCAGGTGGTTAACATTACATAGAAATAAATTCCAGTTTATAAGGCTGAATGAAATGTAATTCTTGCCAACGTAAGTGAAATGAGTTCCATGGAGCATGAATGGCGTGCCTAAAATATTTGTAGCCTGATTTCTTGAATGTGACAGGCACAGATCTCAAAGAAAAGTTGTTCATAATTTTTGTCTTTGTTCTGATTGTCCAATTTGTTTACATTTTAACTGTGATCTTTACAGTTTTACATTAACGTAAATAGAACCATGACTACACTCTAGAGTAATTTGGTGTATTTCATACACACCTATCTTATTTCCAACTGTTAACAAGTCACTTTTCCAATGGCGCTCTTAGAGCAAGGTAACTAATCCATTTCCTCTCCTATAAGTGAGTGTCCATCCCCAGAAGAGGCGGGGAGGATGGCAGTTGGGCATGTGGGTGAATTGGGTCAACTCATTTATAGAAACAACAGAGAAAGTAGATTTATAACCATACATTATAAAATGAAGCAAAAAAAAAAAAAGTAGTGTGGTAGCTAAAGGGGTGAGAAAGTTCAAGAGATTTTTTTAGATGGGAGATCTTCCTTTAATGATGTGAATGATCCTTAAGAGGGGAAATTATGATGTTTGGGAGAGAGGAGATAATATTAAGGGAAAAGTTGCTGAGTTGGTGAAAATGAATTGGAATCAGGTGCAACTGGAGATATCGGCCTTTGGAGCTAATTTATCCATGAGAACAGGGACTAAGATAATTTATCCATGAGAACAGGAACAGAGACAAAATTCATGGGTAGAGAGGGTGGAAGAAACATGTTCCCTTCTGGCTGTCATCACAATGGCATAGTGACTTCTTATGATTGAAACGTGTTGACTTCTTGGAGAAGGGGGCTTAGCCTAGGATGGGCGAGATGGGCATGGGCGTCGAAAGATGCAGGAGTTATTTTAATGATGGATCCTGGAACCAACACTGAGTAAAGATGAAAGGGAGCAGGAGACAGGAAATGGGTAGGGGCCATGAATTCATGGACACAGAGTGTATGATGGTTCTTGATGGTTTGAGATTTTCAATAAATAACTGTCTAGATAACGATAGCTTGAGAATGGAACGTTTAGTGTCAAGAATTTGGAAGTAATTAATAGTGATGTCAAGCCCTAGGTTATCACTCTAGGATATGAGATAAAGAGACATTTCTGAGAGGAAGCTGATTATCTGAAAGCCTGTTAGGGAGGATGATGGGAACAACAGCGAGGAGAAAAAGGCCAGCCACCTCTCAAGTCACCAACACATGGGAATGAGAGAAAGGAGGCTGCTTCGTGACTGCAAGAACAGATGCTTGTGTTTTCTCTTCGAGCAAAATGAGTTTCTACCTTGCTTTTGTGAAAACCAGGACTTCCCTGAAAAAAAAACTTCATTTCAAAGTAATATTTCTTTTCCTTCAGTTTATCACATGCTTCCAAAAGTTAGTTTCTAACAGGTCTTTGTATATAAATTAGAAAAACTACTGGGCTATGTTAGCATCTTTCGAGTTCATATAGTTCGTTGCTCCTGGTAAATTATTATGACTCAGAGATATACTTTTTTTTTTTTTTACATGGGCAGGCACTGGGAAACGAACCCGGGTCCTCTGGCATGGCAGGCAAGCATTCTTGCCTGCTGAGCCACCGTGGCCCGCCCCAGAGATATACTTTTAAAAAATCTTTTTAACTAGCCAAGTACCTTTTAATAAGGAGTGGAGAAAATAGGAAATGTCTAAGAATTTATCAGTCCAGGCATATGCCAATGTGTTTTTCTGTTGTTGCATTTATTTAATAGTGTTTATCAAGTTATCTAGTGCCTATTTTGTGCACAATATTGTGTTTCCACAGGTACTAGACAGATACTGGAATTTGTCTTCAAGTAGGTGGTACTGAAGTTAAAAATGCAAGATGAACATATTTAGGAATTATAAAATATTAAAAATAATTGTAGAGGTAATTTTAATAAAAGCCCTTAGTCAACATATTGTCAAACTCCAAATGCTACATACAAATAAAAATCATTCCTTAAGACTGGCCTGTTTATAGCCCCAACAGTCTGCTGCTGCATTTATTCCTCTTGTTTAAATTCCTCAAGGATGCTAAGTCATATCTTTGATTTTAGAGGAATGTTAAAGCACCATTATTTCGGATGTTGACAAATCCTATGTAGTAGAACAGGAGTTCTCTTCCTTTTAATCATGGTTTTGTTATTATTCTTAACACAGAAATGTAGAAGTAGGACAAACAACCTCCCTGAGTACTATGAAGAAGATGAGCCAATAAAGACACTAAGAAAGCATCAAAAACAGATATCTCAGATCAAAAATCTTCATCTTTTACATTGACCCATGTATGAGCATATCATGCATTTATTTTTTTAGTATCTATATTTATAAATTTAAGAGTACATTGTCTGTATAAAAATTTTGTTGAGAAGGAGCAGGTAATAAAATACTCCCTTAATTAGCATTCTTCCAATGCCATGTGCCATTGTAAAATCTTTCAGCATTATTAGTGTCACGATAGCTTGCCACAACAGTTTCTGATAATACAGTGTGGAAAAAAAAAGTCCTCTAAAACGCTAATTTCCAGACTATATTTTGGGAAATCATGCTATGAAAGTAAGGGTAAAATTATCATCCATGAAAAAGAGGAAATTAAAATACCTTTAGAAAAGGTCAAGGAGATCGAGAAGGATTATCTAGAAAGACCAATGAACTTTAAGCTCATTTATTCAAAGAAAAAAAGAATTTCACTTCTCATAGTGCCACAAGTTGAACTTTCTCCATATTTCACAATTAAAATGAGAATGACTTGATGGCTGATTTTAAAATTTATTTTTGGTGGATTGAAGATGGATTAAAAAAAGGAAAGAAAAGAAAAGCAAGCTGTTCCTGCTTTTCAGAGATAGAGCATGGACGCTATGAGGAGCAACGATTGCCTCAGGGCATGAATTGGGATGTGGAAGTGCAGAACGAGGAGTGTGTGGAGCAGGATCATGGCATGTTGTGGCACTCATGACAAGCAGACCTTCCAGTTAAGGAAGGGGCAGATCCCCAGGGTCCAAAAGCCTTGAGAGTGTCATGTCCAGGGGATGGGGGTAGATAGACTGAGCAAACTGGGTGCAAGACAAAGAAAGAAAACAGGTGGTGTATGTAGAGCTCTGTAACTCCACGTAGAAAGGAAAAGGTTGGTCCAGTGACACCAATCTGATTGGGCCAGTAGGCTTTGAAATAGTTTTTTGTTTTGTTGACCTGTTGCATGGGGAAAATGATGATTGAATCTAGAGATCTGGATAGTGAAGGCTAGGAGCTGCAGTCATAGGTGAATAATTCTGGGAGTTTGTGTAGATCCTTCCCTTTTCTCTTCCTTCCCTCTTCCTTCCTTTCCTCTTCTCTCTTCCTCTGTCTTCCTTTCCCATCTCTTCTCCACAACCATCTTTCTCTCATCCTCTTCCTCCCTTTCTCCTCTCCCTCTCTTTCTCTCCTGCATGTGCATTGTGTTCTTCTTTGTACATCTTAATTTTTTTCTAGAAATTAGTTTTAACCTTAACATTTTAGTTTGTAACTCTTCTCAATGCATCAGTATACGTACCTGTCTTTTCAATAATCCCAAAGTCCATTCTAAGAATTAATTCATTTACTTGCCTTCTCCTCCCTTCCCTTTGACAACGTTAGTTGCTAAGTGTGTAGGTCACCAGAGGCTGCTGTGGGGAAAATAAAAACAGAATAAACTTTTATGTGCTAAACTAGAAGATAAACTTTACTATACCCAATTTTGTAGCATGACTTTATAGTGTCTCTTTCATATTTACTGTTAGAATTCATTGTTAAATCTTCATATGTGAAAACATTGAATATTTCAAGTGTGATTTTTAAACAGTTTTAGGCATTTTCCATTATAAAAGTAATTTATGCACATGGAGGAAAGTTTAAAAAAATCAGAAAGGAATAGAGGTCATTTTTATTTGAGTATAATACTGCAACCAGTGGTAGTTACAGATATTTGAGGGTGTTTCTTTCTATAATTTTTACATAAAAATAAATACAATGTAAATAAAATAAAAATTATTTATTTGCTGTATTAATATATTACCCTTCTTTGTACATTCATTATTATATCAGGATTATTTTTCATATCATTTACTATTAGTTTAAACACTTTAATGTCTATGTAATATAAATTCTCTGTGAATTCTTTTACGTTTTAATTTTATTTAACCTTTCAACCTTTGTTGGACTCTTAAGTTGATTCAATTTTTGCAGAATTTTAAAAAAATGACATATCACACTTGCTCATACATAAATCCTTGGATCTACATTGAGAGAGGCTGCCTGGAGCAAGGTTTTGAGAAATGGTTTAAGATACCTTAAAAGCATGTCGTCATTGATTATGAATGGAAGCCCCTGGCAGGGCATATGAAGAAGTGGCTCCAGGGATCTAATAGTTAGTGCTCTGTTAGGTTTATATACAGTAGGAAATTTATAAATAGAGTATTGTGGAAAGAGTAAGTGGGGAAAAATATATTCAGAATTTAGAGAAGCCAAAAGAAATACAGTAGGATGGGTAGAATAAGACATCATAGAACAAGGAAATATTAAATAATAAAAACAAAAAAAGGTTTTTAAAAGACAGATATTACATTATATTATTTAAACTATTTCTTTTAAATATATTTTTAATAAATTATATATTAAATATTTCCACAAAATCTATATTTGACATTTCCTTTGTCAGGTATATAATTTAAAAATGATTTTTTCCTTAGCAATTGTTTTGTTCAGTATGTTCTATTTATGGCAGAAAAAACTGAGAATTTAAAAAATGTTCAAATTACTTAACTAAAGCTGCGTAGCAAATTGCTGTTAAATTGAAATAGATAACAGGTTGTTTTACTCTGAATGAAGTACTCTTTCTGCTACACGGCACTGTCTCATAATTTAGGTAAAATATTGAACTTATATTGTGTAATATTTTTCTCAAGGAAAAATGTCTCAGTCAAAACCAAGGTTTTGGAAATGTCAAGTTAGATGGCACCCCAACTGACTCTTATTTAAATGGGAAAAGGGAGGGGAGAACTTTTACTTCAGTTTGATCTGCAATTGATTTTCTGAATTTAAAGAAATCACTAATGAGAATCCAAAGTAAAAAGATTTCAAGGAACCTATACTTTTTTTTAGCCAGCAAAATCTGCAGATATGAAGGGACTGCTGTGGGTTAAATACAGTTTTCCTTTGCTGGGACATTTCTATGGCTGAGTCAGTCTCTTGGACCGCATTATCTCTGACATGCTTCAGTGATGCAGGTAAACACACCTTAGCCAGCTCATAGATCATTTTCAAGTTGTTGCCACTCAGCTGCAGTCATCAAAGGCATGTGCAAGTTCATGTCCTGGGCTCTAAATGAGCTGGCTCTATCACCTGCTGCCGAAGAAACGTGAAGTCCAGCATCCTCCTTTTTAACTGATGACAAGTTCTGACTCATACATTCTACTGATGGCTTCAGGAAGCCACTGGACCTCTTGCCTGATTACTATCAGGAAGAACGATTCAATGGCAGTAAGGCCCAAGCACACAAGCAAAAGTTGCTTTTGGCAGCAGTCTTCAGCATTCAGACAGGCAATACTAAAAAGCTTCGCTCACCAGGTCAATAGACTTAATTATGTGGGGATGCATGTTGCAGTTTACATATCCACGAAGAAGAAGTTATACCCCGAATTAAAATTGCATGAGTTAGTCTAAAATTATCCTGTGGTTGTTCTAGACAATTAAAATTCCATGCACAATTTTGACACTGGCATCTCTCCTGTGCTAGGAGCCAGAACTCTGGGATATCACCAAGGGACTTTTAGTTTTTGAGTTGATGTGAAGTTTTTGAAGTCCAGTTTTTAGACCTGTTGGCAGGCACCTATGCCCTCACTGGAACAGCCCAGGGGATGCTCTCCACCCAAACAAAATAGCAGCTTTGTGCTGAGCCCACCTACTTTTAAGCAACAATACCATACATTTCAAGTACTTGACAGGGACCTGAAATTGCCTACTACACACCTCCTGGCAAAAGCAGGGGCAATTTCTTTTTGAAATTAATAATCTGGATTATAAAATTTGCTTTAGTTTGGAGTGCTGTTCAAATCAGGGACAGTACCTATGCCTTTCATGGGCACCCACTGCCTTCCAAGGATGTGACTTTAATAATACTGCTGTAATGTTCTAAAAAATGATCAGGGTGATGAATATGCAACTATGTGATGATATTGTGAGCCGTTGATTGCACACCATGTATGGACTTTATGTGTATGAAGATGTGTCAGTAAAAATCTATTTTTTAATGAAAATATTTTTTAATAATAATGTTGCAGGAATAGGATAATCTGACTTTATGGAGGCTTGAGATAAGAGCTTGTCCTACTGGGAGCTTTTTTGGATTATTTGAAAACCTGATATTGAAAACATTTCCCAAGCTGTTGTCAATGTAGTTAACATAAAATGAACGGTTTTAGTGGTAGATACATAATGGTATTAGTAATGTTGATAATGACTATTATATGTTTTGGACTAACACCTAAGCCTGTGGATGAGTTTATGGCTGAGGATAGTGGCCCCGAATCCTTTCTTGACCATTGATTCTCTAGGCCCTGGAGCAGTGCCAAACCCAGGGGAGGCATTCATTGTGCTTTTGTAGAGGATATGACCACAGGAATGAACCTACTGTGTTTTCCTTCTCATTTTTAACCCCAAGTGACTATTTTGCTTAATTATAATAGAAATCTTTAGTTCTCGTTTTGTGGTACTGCGTCTCATCTCCTTTGTTATACCTTTTAACGGTTGATGTGTATCTATGTCTTAGCTACCTGGCATCCCATTTTAGAATGAGCCATTTACTGTTGGCAAAGCCCAGCCTCCCAGATCTCTGTTTCCTGTGTAAAAATCTCCATCTGAACTCACTCAATCAGGTACAATGACATGTTTTCAATTTTAAATGGGACTTATTAACTTAAACATATCTTTCATTAATAAATTATACAGAAGAGTTTTTTGTGTTGTTGTTGTTAAACTGGACTGTGCACTTTTTTTTTCTGGTTAAAGAGAAAAAAATCTTCCCATGTTAGTGGATGAATCAGCAAACTTCCTATACACAAAAACACACAAATACACACCATCCTTTGGTTTAGATGCAGTTATGCAGTTATATCAACTATCTCCTTCACTGATTTATAACTACTCTTTGAAAACATACCCTACCCTATAATCTTGGAAAATTCCCATTATATGGTTTAGTGCTTATCCTGTATCCTTTGAGAAAATTTTTAATATTTCTGTGCTTGTTGGAATTCTTAATATTGTCACATTATAATGTTCTAATTATTACAGACTTGGAAATAACATTTTCTGTGGTTGCTATTTATGTGTATTATGTTTGTTTAGAGGTAATGTGATGTATGTGTTGTGTGTGTGTTTGCCTGTGTGTATGTGTTTTTCTCACCAGCTTTCCTTTTTTTAACATAAGACACATTTTGAGCATATTTGTGTGGAAGATTCCAGGATAGAAAGTTTACTTCTCTGCAGCTGTATTAACTATTTGTGTATAATTAATTATATCCAAATAATTTCATACTTCTCTATAGGTTATAGGAAATAAAATCTTCATTGAAAAAAAACATCAAGGATTCCTGTTGAATAATTACAAGTTCTACTGTAGCTAATCCCTTATCATGTCTTGGCTTATTTGAGGGCTTATTTTACAGCATTTGTTTGGGGAAAAGCCATACAAAGTGAAGATGCTGTCTTAAGGCAGCATATTATTGAAAGCCACTCCACTAAAAGCAATAGATGAATATATATCCATGCTAATACAGAATGGATAGGATGGTTTTGTTAGAAATATGATCATATATTAATGTTATGGTGTGGTGAATTAGAACAGGTGAATTTTGACAATATACATACCCTAAAACACACTTTGGCAGATAGTGTTATCTAAAGATGGCTGCAGCATTATTTCCCACTCCATGAGTCCTTCTTACGAGGTGACCCTGGCATTCTCAAATTGAGAGCTAGGATGTGTGTCTCCTATTGTTTAATGTAGGTGGGCTTGTGACCATGGCAAATGACACCACATGACTTTCAGGACTTGGTGGTAAAAAGCAGTATCTTTTACCTGGTTCTCCTGGGATGCTTGTACTTAGGAACCACCTACTAGGCAGGGAAGATACTCAAGCAGCTTGTAAAGTGACTTATGTAGAAAGATACTGAGGATAGTGCACCAACCTGCCAGCATTTTGAAAGACACTTTTTTTTTCTGGGAATTGAACCCGGGTCCCTAGCATGGCAGGCGAGAACTCTGCCACTCATGAAGTGACTTTTTAAAAACACCTTTTTTGAAAGATAATTCACTATGCCATGAGGTTAACTGATGTAAAATGTATAATTCAATGGTTTTCAGTATATTCACAGAGTTATAAAACCATCACCACAATCTAATTGTGGTACCTTTTTGCTTCCTCAAAAGAAACCCCTTACCTGTTAGTACTCACTCCTTATTCATCCTAAACCTGACTTACTGTCTATTCTGGACATTTCGTATAAATGGAATCATGAATATGTGGTCTTTCGTGACTAGCTTCTTTCACTTATAATGTTTTCAAAGTTCATACATATTGTAGTATGTGTCAGTGCTTTATATCCTTTTATTGCCAAATAATATTCCATTGCAAGGATCTGCCTCATTTTGTTTGTCCATTCATTGCCTGATGGACATTTGGGTTGTTTCCACTTTTTTGGCGATCGTGAATTTTGTTGTTATGAATATTGACTTACAAGTTTTTGAGTAGACATATGTTTGCATGTCTCATGGGTAATACCTAGGAGTAGAAATGCTGGGTTATGTTATAACTCTGTGTTTAATATATTGAAGTATGCTAACCATTGAGGAATTTGCCTCCATAGTAGTCAAATAAGTCACTTTAAGCCCAATGGGCATCATAACCATACCTACAGAGAGTCTAGAAGCCAACTTTTGTGAGTTGGAGAAGGAAAATCTCAATGATGTTTGACTTGCAAGCTATAGTGGTAAGGGGGTATGGGTGAAATGTGATGGAGAGCTGTCTTCAAATATTTGCTTTTGAAAAGAAAGGTAAGCTCTTCCGTTGGACAGCTGTTGTACAATGAAGAAAATTAGGATAACAGATAAAAAATTTAGGGAGTCAGGTTGCAGTTTTACATCAAGCATATTCTTAGTTTCAAACCTATGCAGGTTTAAACTGAAAAGGAATTAACTCAAAGACTTAGGTAATTCACGAAACATTGGAAGGGTCAAATAGTCAGGCTTGGGGTCTAGATTGCTAGGACAATGGCAAATTTTACTGCAGGTATATCTTAGGGATGATCTCAACTGTTGGACATTTTCAAAAACGGAGATAAAGTTTTCACATATGCTGGAAAATGACAAGTTAGGAAAGTACTTTAAAGTAGAGTTGGTTAATGTGGCCTCTTCAGTGCATTCCTCTCATAAACAATGATCCATGGCGGAACTTTTGAGCAGTGGGTTGTGGCTACAGAGGTGTACATGAATGGTCTCAAGTTGTGCTGGTCTGCGTTTGTTCTGGGATGTGATCCTTTCAGCCCTTGCTGTGGCAAGGTGGGCCCTTTGCTGGTAGCCTAATCTATTGCATTTCCAGAGCATGCTCAAAAAATAGTATCCTTTTCTAATTGTACTGAGATTTGGAAAAAGTCTACATTGTTATGCATGCTGTAGCATTACCTAACATAGAAAATGTGACTGCACACAAATTCAAGGAAAGAAATACTGAATTCTTTATCACTGGAAGTAAGCAAGGAGAATCTGAAGGATATCTGTTGGGGATTCACATTAGATAGAAGCTTTAACTAAGTGAACTCAAGTCTCATCCAAATCTAAATATTTTTGAAGTGTGATAATCAACTTGGTAGGTCACAAAATCAACTTAATAGTTTTCTATCCTTAAGGATAAAAATTATAAATTATATTTTTAATATTTACTAGGTTTAAATATATGTGGATTATTCATTTCTTCAAAGACTATTTCATCAATGGTCTGAGATAGTAACAATTTCTCAATATTTGGTATCCGTCCTAAGACCAGTTATCATTATGTATTTTTAAAAACTATTGCCTCCATAAAGAGTCCTGTTAAGAAATTGAGCCAGGGGTATGCATAGGTGGTTCAGTGGTAGAATGTTTGCCTACCATGTGGAAGACCCAGGATCAATTCCTGGCCCATACACCCAAACAAACAAGCAAACAAACAAAACAAAACAAAACAATCAACTTGAGCCAGATATTTGATGACCCTCTGGTAAATGGAAGAGTCACTTAGCACTACTAGGCTGAAAATTTTTCCTACAGTTTCAAAGACAAGTTTAATTTTCTCCATGGCATAGAAAAAGTTAGAAATGGCTCCAGGATTTATAGTAAACCATACAATCTTAAGGGTTTGGTCACAAGTAAATAATGCGGTTTGGGCCAATATCTGGCAAGGAGAGAAAGCATTATATTTGGCATCGTTAGACTTGATTCAGATTCCTCCAACATGTTCTTACCCAGTAGCCTTGTGAATAAATTAGGTAACGTCTCTGAAAGGGAATTTGATTCTCCAGTAAAATGGAGCCAATCAGAGATCCGAAAATTATAATACGGATTTTACAAATATATACTTATTAATTTGATACAAAACATATTGAAATCTGTGGCGTTAATTAGTTCATATCAGCTTAATGAACTGCTCTTCATCAGTCTTCCTTAGACAATTAAACATACATGGAATCTCTATCTTGGGACAAATTCCTGGACACCAAATGTAACTCTGACATTTCTCTAGTAACTTAGAAAATTGGGAGAGAAGAGAATATTTGGTTGAGAAAAAACAAATTGGGCTTTAGAAGTTAACTAAATCACAGATTGTCCACATGAGATAGTCTATAAATAAAACGCTGAAGAGATAGTGTGGGAGGTGTTTTTAAGCTTCTTGATTATACTTAACTATGTTGATATCAACTTTCTGGGAGAATACAAATCTTTCACTTTACTTCATTAAAGCCTCATAAAGCAATAGAGAGCTTTCGTGTCTAGACCCATTGATAATGAGTTCATTTGTGTTTCTGTGATTCAAAATCCTCTAAAATTGTATTGTACACACAAGTCCCAGATGCATATGCCTCATATCAAGAGGTTCGGGAGAAAGCAAAGAATGCAACTTCTGCTTCTCTTCTTTGTCTGCACATAGGACAGATGCTATAGGTTGGAGAAGAGGAAGCTCTTTAGACAGACTCAGGAGCACAGAGCCAAAGATGACAGGAAGAACTTGAAGGCCTGGAACTTACAGAAGTCTTGGCTGTTTGGGATTCAGTGAGATAGGAAATTTCAGGTTATTCCTAATTAAATCTCAATGTTAGCCTTTATCCATATTAAACTGTGGAAAAGGCTCTGTGTCCCTTTGGGCCATTCCTCTTCGTTTATATATAGTATGGAAAGTATCTGTCTGGGTGCTTGGAACAGGAAATTGCTCTTTGTGTAAGAATTACAATTAAGAAAATTGAATTTATCCTATCAATTAATAACAAAAGTAATAACTTTCAATCTCAACTATCAGGGTTCAGCTGATTGTGTAAAATATCTTCTGGGAGCACTGATGTTTTATTGACACTGCACTGATTTATATAAGTGAAATAATCCTACATAGTTTATTTAAATTGTTGGAATGTTTTAAGACTGTTAATACTGTTAGTAATTAGTGATTATGCTAAAACTCATATTACAACTGCTCCTAAAATCTCTATTTGATAATAATACAATCCTTAGTATCAGAATCCAATACTTTTCAGTAACCTAACTGATAAAGAATCAATTTTATTCAATTTGAAGAAATGAATAAATACTTAAACAGCAAGTGTTTGGAATTAGATTTAGAGAAACAAATGAATAAATGAAATGTAATATAATTAAAAAGATTAAACATTTCAAGGTTATGATGTAAACATTTCAATAGCAATAATAACTCGTGTGATAGATTGAATTTTCAAAGATATGTTCTTTATCTTCACCCTCATTCTTGTTTGTGTGAATCCATTTGTTAATAAGACCCTTTGAAGAGTGTGGGCTCATTTGTGAATAGGATTTTCTAAGATCCTATGTAGGGTGGCCAAACTGAATCGGGGTGGGCCTTAAACAATATGACTGGGAGTCTGATAGGGACAAGCCAGAAGTCAGAGAAGGCCACATGAGGAGACCCAGGACATCACCAAGTGATGGGGGACCCCATCACCAGAATGCTACTGACTCCCGGAGAAGGCATGGCCTTGCCAGCACCTTGATTTTGGATTTCTAAGTCTGCATGATAGTGAACCAGTAAATCCTTGCTTCTTAAGCCAAACCATTGCATGAAATTTTTCATAGGAGATCTGGTAAACCAAGACAGGTTTTGGGACCAAGATGGGGGTCAATTCTACTTGGGCTCTGGCAACTGACATGACACATTTACTTTTTAAAAAGTTTTACCTAGGAAGGTTCATGATTATATTATGTCCCTGAATATTTGATTGCATTTGACCTTTACAATGGTATATCCATATAAATGTATGAATGATAAATTGTATTTTACCTTGTTAATGTCCCTGATTATGATTTCATTATTTAAACTATTCAGTTAGCTATGTGCATAACTAAATTTTAAATTGGTATGCTTTTTGTTGCTGGAATTTACCTTTTCTTAAGAAGCGTTATGACTTTACAATGTTTCAGGGTCACATCACGCCTGATATAAAGAACCCAGGTGTACACTTCAGGAGACAGTTTATAGGGACTTCCATGCTCACCCCAACTTCCCAACAGACTCTTGTCTGTGTATAGTCCCAGGTAGCCAGTGTTTGTGCTCAGCCCACAAGGGACTAATGGATTTGGAGTTGTCACTTGAATAGATGTGGACATATGAGTGTCTTTCCATGAGAATTTTTGTCCCACCACCAAGTTTTGAATGTTTGTATATGGTAGATGATGTTCAAAACTAATAATTTTTAATAATTGGGAGGCTTGTTTTATGCTCTGTGAAATGCAGCAAGATGATTATCATATTCCTTTACTCTCCAATGCTTGGTTGTTCACTTTTCCCAAAGAGTCAATGGTATACCCTATTATCCTTCCCATAAATTCTCTTTTGTCGATATTGTTTTTTGGTTTTAATTCTGTATTCATTTATTCATCTATCTGTCCATTCATGTATCTATTCACTCTCATTCACTTATTTGCTTTTTTACTTAAGCTAGTTCAAATTGGGTATCTGTAATAACAAATGAGTCCTAGTTAAATTGGGAATTTGGAACTTGATGGAAGTTCTTTAAAGGCAGGCCTATGAGTTTTACTTTTCTCTCTTAACACACAATATTAGATGATTTTAAGTAGTTATTATTGGCCCTGCCCTGATCCAGATGACAGAGAGATGTTTGGGGACTCTGTCCCCAAACTTTGAACAACTAGCAGGAACTGGTAGAAACATCTTTCTCAAAGTTCCAGAAAATAGCTAAAGGACTGTAGTAACAGGATGAGTATTAAATCAAGAAAAAGGCCACTTAACAGTGGTAAGATGTTGTAGTGCCTTTGCTGGCCCTTCCCCCAGCCATTGCTGGCTTGGTATGGAAGAACCCATGCTTCCAGTGTGGATTCTAGGTCCTAGTTCCAGAGGGAACAGAGTAATCCTTATACACATAGAGAAAGCATGTATGTCCGGCTCAGTCTGACTGGTAGTGACCTGAGAGATTTGCCATCCCAGAACTTGGCTCATATGGCACAGGCAGTTCTCAGAGCTCTCCTCCAGACCGCTGTGGGAGAATAGTAAAGTTATGCTGCCTAGGACAAAGGTTTGTTGTCTGTCTATAGGACAAATGTTGCAGGGTCCAGGAACATGAGGAAAATATTTATAGGGAAGAGGAGACATTCATAGCCGTGTAAACAGAGGAATTCTTAGGGCCACACATACATTCCCCAAACAAGATATATGTGCACCAAGAATCACAAAGGCCCTTATTCTTTGGCCTTGTGCATTTCTCTTAACTCATGATATGGATAAGTTCTTAAGGAAAACACCTGCATAGGCCAATCTGCAAAGACTGGAAAAGGTATTCTCTTCTTCTTCTTCTTCTTTGCTTCTGACATTCAAGGAAAACTCTGCCATAAAAACTAGTAGGATGCAAGTTTAAGGAACAGATATCTCAGATGACATATGAAATATGTCAAAACATATGACAAAATGACAAAACATATAGGAAACAGGAAGTGCCAACCCAGGCAACCAGGCAAAGGAGAAGATTAAAGAAGATTAAAGAAAGAAGATTAGAAACCATCAGTGAGAAGGAACAGACCTGAGACATCCCAGACAAAGAATTTTAAAAAGTGGTCTTAAATATGTTCAAAGAGCTAAAGGAAAACATAGACAAAGAACTAAAGTAAATCAGAAAAACAGATGAACGCAAAGAGAATATCAATGGAGACATGGAAATTATGAAAAGGAACCAAACAGAGCTGAAGCACATAGGAATAGAAATTAAAAATTGCCTAGAACATTTTAAGAGCAGATTGGAATTAGAAGAAAAAATCAGTTAACTGGAAGATACGACAATTGAAATCATCCATTTGGAGGAGCAGAAAGAAGAAAAATAAACAGAGCCTGAGAAACCTGTGAGACACTATTAAGTGTACCAATATATACATTGTGGGAATTACAGAAGGAGAAGAAAGAGTTGGAAAGGGGCAGAGAGAATAGTAAAAAAATAATGGTTGACAATTCCCTAATTTAACGAAAGACATGAATATATACATCCAAGATACTCAACAGATGCCCAACAGAATAAAACCAAACCCACATATTATAATTAAACTCTTGAATGCCAAAGATAAAGATAGAATTCTGAAAGCCACAAGAGAAAAGCAATATGCCCTGTACAAGGGAATCTCAATATAAGTAAGTGCTGATTTCCCATCAGAAACCATGGCAGCAAGAAGGCAGTATGATGACATATTTAAGGTGCCAAAGTGAAAAAAAAAAAAAAAAAAAACAACCAAGAAATCTTTGTCCGGCACAACTATCCTACAAAAGGTTAATACATTGGCAGATAAACAGAAGCTTTGAGGAAGTGTGTGACCACCGGCCCTACGTGAGATGATAAAGAGAGTTATGTGGGTTGAAAAGAAATGAAAATAGGCAATAGATTGAAGCCTCATGAAGAAATAAAGATCTCCAATGAGGATAACAACAGAGGTAAATATAAATGCCAGTGTTCTTGTGTTTTTGTTTTGTGACTCCTCTTTTTTTACTTCCAAAGGGATCTAAAAGGCAAATGCATTAAATGTAATGATATATCAGTGGTTTTGCATGCATAATATATAAACATATAATTTCTTATAAGAACTACATAAAGGTGTGGGGGCATTGGAATGTGGGAATATGATTTATATATACTATCAAAGTTAATTTGGCAAGCGAGGTTGTTATAGATATAAGATGTTAGGTATTAACCCCATGGCAACTACAAAGAAAATATCAGATAATATATAGGCTCATACAGACAGATTAGGATGCAGGTTGCTAGAGGTGGGGGTCAGAGGGAATGGGGAGTTAATGCACAATGCGTATAGTGTTTCTTTTGGGGAGATTAGAAAGTTTTAGTCATGGAAGATGATAAGGGTTCTGCAGTATTTTGAATGTGATTAACCCCACTAAATGGTATGTTTGGAAGTAGTTGAGATGAGAATGTTTATGTGTATATCTGTTTCCATAATTAACGAAAGAAAAAGAGCAGCTAAAGAGACAATGATAATTATATGCAATATATGATTCTGGATGGGATCTAAGAAGGAAGGAGAAAAGCTCAAAGAAACATTATTGGGACATATGAAAAAAATTGGGATGTAGGCTGCATGCTTTATATCAGTGTTACACATCTTGAACTTTATACCCTGCTCAATATGGTTATATAAGTAGATCTCCTTGTTCTGAGGAAATGTACATGGCAGTAATAAATGTTCATGGAACGTGATGTATACAGCCTACATGCAAGTGTCAGAGAATGGATTGATAAATAGACATTCAGAAAGAGAAAGAAAGAAATATGAGAAAATATTATGACAAATGTGGCATTATGTTGAAAGTGTAAATCTGGACCTGGGGGTGGGGACGTTGAGTGGGGTTCTGTTGGAGTTGCGGTGAGTTGAAGCATTCTAGAATATGGATTTCTGGCACTCTCTCCAGGACCTGAATTCCTAGTAAAGAATAGGGTAGGGAAACATGCTTTCCAGAAACAAACTGTGGTTTTGACTTCATTATGCACTCAGTCATAGGATCTTTCATAGGTGAAAAAGTTTGATTATGGAACTACTGATAATATCAATTATTTGCAATAGAATTGTAAAAAAAAAAGTTATCTGAAGTAGCCTATCTGGGTTCACTATGAAGAAACGATTAGGAACTGCCTTAATTTTGTTAGTTTTGCTTTGTTTTTATTTTTTCAATAGGTTACCATATAGGTAGAGCAGGTGCAATCTGAAAATGTAATGCTTTTTTATTTCAGTAAAGCAATTGGTATTCTCTCCTGATATAGTCTGTAAAAGGAGTAAATGAGCAGTTCACACACAGCAGTTGAGTTCACATCTGCACTGGCTGTAGAAATAAACATGTACCCAGAGTTTTAGACTTCAAATAGGGGTACTTTATTGTTTTTTCTTTTTTTAATCACCCTGTCTGGACTCATGGCAGTGGAGGAAAATTCAATCTCAGGCAAAAATGCTACGCCCCCAAAGCCTAAGAGATTTTATTTTTGCATAGCTTTTGCTGTGTGTAATGAAGATAATAATCATAATAATAACAATTATGCATCAAAGTGCACAGAAGATGTTGTTCTTTAGCTTAGGAATCCTTACACCCTACACATGAGAAGCTGTCATCGAGCCCATGTACAATTGAAGATAAGGCTGAAAGAGATCTTGCAACCTGCCTATGGTAAGACAACTAATACATTACAGAGCAGGATTCAAACCTAGATATTCCTGCCTTTAAAGCAAATTCACTGCATTGTATTTTATACAGGCATATGGATGAAATGAGAGATCAGGGCAACTAATATTTTGTTCTATAACTTGCTGGAGTAAGATGTTAGACAGAAGAGAGAATTTCAGACAAGAGTCCTTAGAAAAATATGGAGTATTTTATTTAAAAAAAGAAAGTGTCATCCTTAGGAAGAAAAAATACTCTAAAGATTTGTTGAAACATTTATCTCTCTGGGAAATTGACTCTTGTCAGTTTTTGCCGGGGCTTCCCTTTTGCATTTTCTATAAGTTTTAGCTCTGTAGAAGTATTCCTTCTATCAGATACATAAGCTTTGCTTTCAGTTACAATTTCAAGAAAAGGCTTTCAGGTTCTCTTTAAAAATAAATTAAACCATCACTCACAGCAAACTTACACTCCCCATGCAGGAAAAATTCAATATAGAGGGTAATTTGCAATTAAACCAATATTTAACTTGCTGTCAAAGCTATTCTTATTATAGACCTCACCTGTTTGAATAGGTATAACTTTGGAATCTTCAGGTTTGCTCCCTTGGGTCTTATCCTCAAGAGAACAGTAGGTTATGATGTTTTGATCACTAAAGATAGTAAGTTTAGATTTTATTGATTGCTTTTTCAAGCTATTTTGTTGAGACTTCAAGCCCATCATCCAGTTCTCTATAATTTTTAACTTTAAAAGATACAGAATTATTGTTCTATGTTCAATTTTATTTCTCTCTACTGAAATGAAACTGGTTTTTCAATATTCTGAGGATATTGATGTTGTTGGTGTAGAGGTTTTAACTTCCTGAAATAATACTAGGAGGAGAACTCTTCTGCCCCTGTGTGCATTTGCATTTCCTGTATAGGAAGGTGAATGGACCCACTGCATATTCTGTGTTAAGCTTTTAACCCAGACCCAGCAACAATAACAACAAAAACAAATGGTGTTGAATTTGCCCCTTCACTTAGCCTAAAATAAGGAAATAAAATCCTTACTATATTTACTGTTTCTTTACTATGCTTTTTTCATAGGAACCTATAAATATCTTTAAGTTCTCATTTCTTAGGTCTTGTTTCCAATTTGGAACACATATCATTTGTTAGCAAGCGGGATTGTGAGTTTACTTCTGCGTATTTTCAGCATGACCTCCAGGCTAATATGCAAGCTTTGATTATCAAGAAATAACCCTTCTTCCATATGATGTAGTTCAATACTATTTCCCGATTTTCACCTATGGCAAATAATTAAAATTTAACCTTGTGCAAATAAAACATATTTTAAGCCATGAAGTATGATAAATAGAAAGTTTCTAAACTCCAAATTCTGGAATGACTTTTTAGTGATATTTTACCCTCTACTTACCATAAAACAATTTGTATCTCCCCAATTTATATGAAAAAATACTTAAATTGTACCCATTTACTAGGCAGCATTAGAGAAGGAGTTTCAAATAAATTAGAGACATTTACACTCGAGTTTTAAGAACTACAGTGTTTTTATTTGTCATCCATATTTTTTTAATCAGAAAATTACCCTATGTCCTTCACTGAATTAAGACCAAAACACTGAAAATGTTTCAACCTACTCTTGATATCATTTGTGAGAATACTAAATATGCTGGATTTCATCCTTATAAAAACAAGGTCATCAGAGCTCTGGAGAGATGGATCTAGAATACAGGAAAATCTCTCACTGTCTTAAAAATATTTTTGAAAACGCTTTTTAAAATCATCTCCCTCTTTGTTGTGAAAGCATTTAGCCATTTAATCTCAAGAACCCTGAGACTTTTTCAAGTGGTTATTGTGAAATAAAAGTTCAAAGCAATTTTCTCCCAGTTTATATAAAAAAACAATGGTTTATATGTTTATAATTCTTTTCAGTTTTCTGTATGCATTGTTTGATTTGACCTTGCACTATGTGGTTTGGCAGTTAGGGGACATTTTTTTAGGGGATAGTAGGAAAGTGGAGAAACAGAGGGCTTGGGTCCCTTTTCCAACATTGCACAAATTATAAGCTCCAAATCCAAGACTAGAAGCCAAACTCTGAAGTCCTTATAATATTAATCCCAGCTGACAATCCTTGAGGGCTATCTCTGAGCCAAGCACTGGGCCACACACATTTTCTTATTATTTCTCCCTACCTGGAAGTGTTTACACTTACAGAGTCCTGACTAATAGGGAAACTGAGGTTTAAAGAGAAAGGATAACTTGCCAGGTATGAGGCACAGCATGAACTTTCAAAATGTTGATGTTATACAGAAGACTGAAATATATCTAACTTCATTTTAATTATAACCCAAAGTATTATAAAATCTATTTGTTACACTATTTAACCTCTCTGTGTCTCCATTTCTTCATCTGTTAAAAGGGTTAATAATAGTATCTACTTAGAGTTGTTGAGAGACTTTCAATAGATAATATATGCAAGGAGCGTAAAACAGTGCATGGTGTGAGAAAGTGTACAATAAAAATTAGCTATTATTTTTGTAATATCTGCCTAAAAATATTTGCTTAGAATTTATAATAAAAGGCCGTAGTGGAACCTGAACATTTAGGTAGTGTAACTAGGTTTTAAACCAATTGGACCTGACAGAAATATATTTTCCCATGTAAATGTCATCTAATGAAAGTGTCCTACATGTTAATATTAGGCATATACAAATTAAATTAAAAACCAAGTCATCAAATAGGACCAGTCATTGGTAAGAAGAATTTGTCTCTCGGTCATTCCTACTCACTCTTTTGAATACTTTTTCCCAAGAATTTTGAATACTTGATATATATCACAGTATAGATAATGCGGAGTAGCGAATGATTAAAATTTATTTTCCTATATATGTTTAAAGCTAACAATCAAGGAACCAGACTACAGAGTGTTTTGATTTGCCATGATAAAGAATAAAAAAATAATTTAGCAAAATTTCAATGCTAGTAGTTGGCTCAACCCTAACCTTTTCCCACCCACTGAAAGTCTTGCTTTGCTTATCTTCCTCCCTGAACTGAGGTTGTAGCCACCAGAAGAACAAGCAGGCTTCATCGTTTACAGAAAAAGCACTAGCTGCTTAGAGTTCAAGTTTATGTTTACTCTTTGTCAATTCCTTTATCCCCAGATCTGCCCTTGAGACTTGCATTTATAAACCAGTGAAGGAGAATGCATAGGTATCCTTTGTGTTGCTTTTGCCATGTCTGAGGTCAGTTTTCAGGGACCATATTTTAGGCCTCTGCATAATATTAAGTCATCAAGTCCAGGAAGGCAAAAATTGAGGACCATTGCAAGAACCATGCTGAATGGAATCATTTGCATCATGCAGAAAAAGGAACCCCAGGTGTGGTGTAAAATGGGATCTTCAGAAAATTCATTCATTTGCACAACTATACATAGATTCATCCAATCAACAGCCATTTATGGACCATATCTTATGGCTGAACTGGAAAGATGAATGAAAAATCAAGTCTCTTGCAAAACCATTTTACTAGAAGAGTGGGAAAATATATAACAACTGGCAACATTGCATCTTTAAATACTGCAACTAATGTGCTATGATAACATGGAGAGGGAAAAGGCTAATCCTAGCCTGGATAGATGGGGAAAAGAGAGTGTCAACATTGATTCTGGACCTCAAAGACTAAACAAAAGGCAAAAAGTAAGGGAAGGCCATTTTAGAAGTGGCTCAGGTATCTTCCTATTTGTTTCCCCTCTGCTTACCTTCCATGGAGATCGGGTTTTCTTCTTTATGGGTTTGCTGAACTTAAAGAGATACCCCTAATGTTAATATTCAAGAGAAGATTAATACTTTCACCTAACGCAAACCTGTTACATAATAAGGCCATATGCATCACTTAAAGACAGTGTTCCCTCTTGGATGAGCATTGGTTGACCAAATAAACTTTCCCTTCTTGTACCTGCTCTGGTCATTAAGACAGCAGTTTCTGACCTTCAGAATAGAGCCAATAAGGTGAGCTCTATAGCCTGATGACCTGAGGGTGAAGTCTCTAGCCATGTGTAATCCTAAAGCAAGCCAGCAGTCTAAAGTCTCCAGGAGAGAGAATCGTTGAGCTCATTCTTGGCATCAGAGGGGATTCTGGGACTGGTACTGCCACTGTGGGAACTGGGAGAAGAGATTACCCAGGAACAGAGGGCTCAGGATCACTCGCCACCCCTCTTCTGTTTCTTGTTTTTCTCCATCATTTCCTCTGTGAATCCAGCTGGAGAGCTGGGCCACTCTTCTGGTGATAATGAAAGGCAGTGTATCAAAGGTAGTTTTTGTTTTGTCCTACAGGCTGTGAATAGATGGCATTTGGAGGCGGTGGGTATGGTGGCTGTGGTTTTCTTCTAAACCACGGGGATGCTGTGGTCAGATTTCCCTTTAGAAAAAATAACTCCAATAAAAGCTATGGCTGTTCTCACTCATGTTCCTGGAAACTGAGAGTTTGTGTCCATCCAAAGAAAAGAGCCACGCTGTAGGTAGAGGATGAAAAGGCAAATAGTAGTTTTTCTCAGTTTTTCACTTTCTCAGAGTTTCTCACTCTTTGTTTATGGATAGTTATTGAATATTTAGTTGAAGAAGACAAAAAACTATCCATGGTAGCAGTAATCAAACATAAAGCCTACCACCTGAATGCAATTACATTAGGGAAGAATCTAGAATAATATCTGACACACATCAATGTTCATAAAAATTTTGCTTAAGAAAGAAAGCTGATGGACAGTTGCATTGTTTTTAACGTGTAAGATTTTTCCCCACAAACCTTCCAGAATAGTTTATTAAAAGCAAAAAAGAGGCAGCCATCTAAAACAACTGCTAGGACACCTCAAAGCAGTCCTGGTGCAGAGGCCTGAGGATATGGGTTACTCTGATCAGCTGCTTCAGAAGTCCCATGAGACACAGAGTTGATGACCTGCAAGACCAGTTCCGTGAGATTGCCACTTTGGAAGAAGACACCCACCCCATCCCTGATGTCCCACTTGAGAGAAAACAGTAACTCCAGCAGCCTGGATTAGGATCAGAGGCAGTGGTCATAGCAAAACTCCAGGAGAGAGAAAACCATAAGCTCCATCCAATGGCAGCTGGGGCATGTGGAGGAGAGGATAACATAAAGAACAATGGGAGAGCTGAAGGGGTCAGGATTTGGCCACCAGTTGGAGAAGTCAGTGTGTCCTGTGACATTTCTAGCATAAAGTACTAAGGTGTGTGTCATGGTCAGGTTCATGTGTCAACTTGGCCAAGTGGTGGTACCTGTTTGTCTGGTTGGGCAAGTGCTGACATTTCATAGAATTAGATCATGATCACGTCGGCTGCATCCACAGCTGATTCCATTTGTAATCAGCCAAGGAGAGTGTCTTCTGCAATGAGTGATGCTCAGTCTAATCACTGGAAGCCTTTTAATGGCTGAAGAGACAGGTTCTCTTCCTGCTTCGGCCAGCAAGCCTCTCCTGTGGAGTTCGTCCAGACCCTCCATCAGAATCGTCGGCTTCACCGCCTGCCTTGCAGATTTTGGACTCTGCCTTCCCACAGTCACGTGAGACACTTTTATAAATTTTATATTTGTGAGTGTTCCCTGTTGATTCTGTTTCTCTAGAGAACTCTAACTAATACAGTGTGCCTCAACATTCATCTCGTTCAGGAAATAGAGACAAGGTGCCATAGATCAAGGTCAAAATATATCCTTCTTGGCTGCATGAAGCCCCCTCAAACCTCTCCTTTACCTGCATCTCTCCTGGGATCTTTGGTGCTTTCTAACTGCCTTCAGGGTTGCCTGTGGAAATGTCTCTTCTCTCTTACTAAATTGCAAGATACCTGTGGTTTAGGCTGATTACATTCATAATGTTTTTATATTCCTCATAACACTGAATGTATAATATTCACAGATTTAAAATTAAGTAGTATAGGCGTTTTCCTAAATAATCTATAAAAATAATCTTTATAGTATCTTCATTTACTTCTATTTAAGTGAACATATTTTGTATATATTGAATGGATTTAGGTGCCAGTTTCACCATAGGCTATTTTGGCTGGCAAAGCTATGAGTTTAATATTAAAATATTGTTCCTTACATCATCTCTCCATATTAAAAGGAACCCACTCATATATTTGCTGACTACGTTTGCATTCTTTTTACGTAATTGGAATACTTGGTTATTATTTTTTTAATGATAGAAGCAATTTTCTTTGTACTGTTATTTGTACTTTCTGGGTAACTTTTAACTTTCTGTATTGTTTTTACACACTGCTGTATGTTTTTAGCAAGCAGGAAAAAAGTATGAAATTAGGAAAACTCAGAAAATGTTAGGTATTAGTGTGTAGAAGTTAATAATATAGTATTAGTTTATCATCTTATTTTATCTATTTTGACAAATGCTTTAAATCAGCACAAAGAGAAGTGCTTAGATGATTTAAGTATTCTCTCTGCCACACACACACACACACGCACACACACATGCACACACACACACACAGTATGGCTGACCTTCCTCCTAGAGTCAGTCACCACTGAATAAGAGATAAATTAGCAGCCAATGTCCTTGAAGAAATCTGACTATCAAAACACTTTGAATCTATCGAGTCTCTGCCAGGCACCACCAGTTGACTAAGTTCAATCACCTTTTCCTTTTCCACCTCTGGTATCAGAATGGGAAAGCTGAATTCCTCTTCTCAGTATCTTCTGCAGCCAGGTGTGTCCTGAGACATAGATTTGACGATTAACAGCAGAAAACTACCAAGCTTTCTGAGACAGTTCTTACTTTCCTGAAAGGAGTTGGTACACTGCCCTTTCCTTGTGATTCCTTCAGTGTTAGCTGAGACCTCAGACACCAGCAGTCCAGGGCCCTGTGCTCGAGTGCCAACACAGCCAGAAAGGGGAGGCATCAAGAAAGCATCCCTGCCTTCAGTATCACAGAACCACACCGCAGAAGCCCTAGGCTCCAAAGCCATCCTGCAAGAAAAAGAAGCCCCTGTTTCTTAGGCATCATAATTCAGATTGCACAGGTGAACAGCTTCCTTGCAATTACAGTAGTATGCAAATGAAAGAGCTGTTGTTAGTGTTGTTATAATTGTGAGAAATACTCAAATCTCTCTGTCTAGAAAGAACCACAATTGAACATGTGCAGAAAGATGGAATCTTTTATTTAGATCCTTACACTGTAGGAAATTTTTTTGACCTCCTTTAATAATGTTCAATGTCCTTATTTCCTCAATAAGAAATGAAGCATGGCTGATTATACACTGTTGGATATTTTCATATTTTATTATATTTTATAATATATTTCATATTTTATTATATTTTATATATTTTCAGATTTTACAACTGACAAACCTACTCAACTGATCCTTAGGTTTAAAAAAATCTTCTTTTAAAATATTTTTAATCATGTTAGTATATTTCCTCTGAATATATATAGTTACTTAGTGCCATATTTAATGTTCTACAATTAGCAAAATATAGACCTTTAGAGTTGGAAAGTTGTTAGAAATATTTAACTTTATCTCTTTATTTTTAAGATGTAGAAAAATGGAAGCTCCAAAAGGTTAATTAAAGTCAGACAGTGAGAGTTTTCTTACAATAGTGGATTTGAAGACTTCCAGTGTTTTTTTTTTAAGACTTTTTTATCCCTTTTTAATTTCCAGACATTGTAATCATAGGTTGTTGCTAGACTAATATATTGGCTTATAAAGCATGATTTCCATAACAGAGGGCATGGGGAGAAAAATTTTAAAGCTTCTCTTTATACTTGGGTTTAATCTAAAAACAATTAAACTTCTAGCATTTAGTATAAGCTTTGGTGGTCACATCCTGTTTTCTTGGCTTTGGGCATGGCGGACTGACACTCACCTATTGTAGCCTCTTGCTGGGGTACCTTCCTGGAGTACTAGAAAGGCAGAAATACATTTCTCAGATTTATTTTCCATCCACACTTCTGGATTTGTTTGATGTTTTACCAGTTACATCATTTTCTTGGGATTGAGGCAAAGATGAGACATGAACTGTCATCTTGCTTTTGGGTGGAGATGGGGGATTTCATGCAGGAACCTCGTTAGGTTGGTGGGTATTTGAGAGGACAATGGTTCTAGGAGGTCTGCTCTGTTTCTGAAGTCAACAGACACACTGATGGATATTACTAGATTTTTATTTTCCTGGCTATAACAAGTTCAGGAATAAAAAGGAACCAACTAGGAATACATGCAATGACATGGATGAATCCCAGAAGCATTGTGCTAAATGAAATAAGACAGGCATAAAAGTATAGGTAATATTGAATCCACTAATGTGACATTAGTGAAAAGACAAAAATCTAGGCTGAAATAATGTCAGTGGATGCCCGGGAAAAGGGGAGGGGGTTGAAAGTCAAGGGACATGAGGTTTGGAGTGATAGAAATACCCTTTATCTTGAATGCGGTGGTGCTTGCATAACTTTGTCCAGTTATATGCAGGACAGTTGAGTATTGTTAGGTGAAACAAAAAAATGTGTGTTTTATTGTTTTTTACTTAGAAATTAGGTATGGTTTAAGGAGGTATATATAGCTGCCAAGTTGACAAGGGGTGGGCTGTCATGGTAAATGTCCATACCTTAGTTTGGACATTTTTATGTCCTTAGAACTATTTAAATTGTAGCTTATTAAATCCTCGTTATAAAGGCCAACCCATTTCTGTTATATTGTATTCCTGCAGCTTTTAAACTAAAACAACCTCAAAGAGCTGAGGGAAGGTTGCAACATGCATCCAGCAAGCAAGCCAGGGCTCTCAGACCTACAGGTATAAGGAAATGGAATTCTGCCAATAAGTTGAAACAGCTTGAAAGTGGTCACTCATTAGTGGCTGTAGCCAAGTCAGCCTTGGTGAGTGGAAGTCCATGTTGCTGAGCCCATGCATAACCTCCATCCCTACCACCATGACTACTTTGTTCATGAGCCCATTGGGCAATGTCAGGAGTTGCTGGGGAAAGAGGCTGACTGGTATCCACAGAACAGGTCATCTTATCCACTTGATTATTAAAACCTTCCTCTGAAGTCACCCTCTGGTGCACATTCACATGGGACACAAATATGTTCATGTTTGTAACCCACTCAGAAAGGTCTATCCACATACTTCTTCTCCAGACCTCTTTGTCACCAACTTTCCAATTATGGTCTTTGCAAGTCCCTGACCATCCAGCCAAACCATTAGCAACAGCCCGTGAGTCAGTATACAAACGCACCTCTGGCCAGTTTTCCTTACAAGCAAAATGAACAACCAGATGCACTGCTCGAAATTCTGCCCACTGGGAGGATTTTCCCTCACCACTGTCCTTCAAGGACACCCCAGAAATGGGTTGTAGTGCTGCAGCTGTCCACTTTTGGGTGGTACCTACATATAGTGCTGAACAATCTGTAAACCAGGCCCGAGTTTTCTCTTCCTCAGTCAATTCACTGTGAGGAACTCCCCAAGACGCCATAGCTCTGCTCTGGGAAAAAGAAGATAAAGTTGCAGTATTGGAGACCATGGGCATTTGGGCCACTTCTTCATGTAACTTACTTGTGCCTTCAGGACCTACTCTGGCCCTATCTCGTATATACCATTTCCATTTTACAATAGAGTGCTGCTGTGCATGCCCAACTTTATGGCTTGGTGGGTCAGACAACACCCAGCTCATGATAGGCAACTCAGGTCTCAAAACTCACACAGTTCTTTTGGAGTATTACGTACCTCCTCATGTGTGATACTTTGTACCTCACCTTTAGGGGCCTGTTGGGACTTTAGTTATGGGTCTAGAAGAAATGAGGGGTGGTGGGGGTGGGTCATGAAAGGAATTAGAAGTATCTTCTAAGCCATTTGCTTCAGGGCCTTCATTTGCAGTTTCATCTGGTGAAACAGGATTAATCACTCTAGGGCTAATCCCTTCAGGAGGAGGTTGGGTGGCCAACTCCTCAAGGCAGTTGGAAGTGGGGCGGCTATGTCCTCAGGGCAAACTATTACAGGGTTATCTAGAGAAGACTAAGCATGACTAAGGGTTTCAACCTCACCCCTGATGTCATTATCAATCCGTATGTCACCATCCCATTTTTCAGGGTCCCACTCCTTTCCAATCAATGCCCTCACTTTAATGGCAGACACCATGCAACATTGAGATTTCAGTTTACGTTAAATGTCTACTCTAACAATAAGATTCTGAGTCTTTTCAGAAGATTTTCAGAGATCTCAAATCTGTGATTACAGGAAATAAAATTTTCCTTCCGGATACTTATAGAAATGTCTACATCTGCCAGATGGCGCTTAAGCTCTCGTTTGAAGCCTTAAGCCATCCTTTTCACTCCTTAAAGTAGCCAGTGTATCTAACAACAACCAGCCAACATCTCTATACCTCTTATTTCCACAAAACTCTATAAAGGTGTCAAAAACATTATCCCCCAGAGCCTGGCTTCATACAAGCGAAGCATTAGAGGAATCAAATGGTGATATTTTGACTATCTCTTTTGCCAACTCACTCCGTGGATTGGGATTGTCTTTCTGATTATGGGAATCAGAGTCCTTAGTGCCTTTGAGTCCAGTCAGAGTAGAAAACCATTCATAAAAACCCATTTTTAAGATTCTGTTTCTTAAAAACCACCCAACTCTCGGTACCAAGATGTATTAGTTAGGGTTCTCTAGAGAAACAGAATCAACAGAGAACACTCACAAATATAAAATTTATAAAAGTGTCTCATGTGACCGTGGGAATGCAAAATGCAAACTTCACGGGCAGACTGTGAAGCTGAGGATTCTGATGGAGGGTCTGGATGAACTCCACAGGAGAGGTTCGTCAGCCGAAACAGGAAGAACCTGTCTCTTCTGAATTCTCCTTAAAAGGCTTCCAGTGATCAGATTAAGCATTACTCATTGCAGAAGACACTCCCCTTTGGCTGATTACAAATGGAATCAGCTGTGGATGCAGCTGTCATGATCATGATTTAATTCTATGAAATGTCCTCATTGCAACAGACAGGCTAGCACTTGCCCAACCAGACAAACAGGTACCACGACTTGGCCAAATTGACACATGAACCTGACCATGCCATGTGTATTTGTCTTATTATGGGTTTAAAAAGGTTAGGGTTCATCCATTAGAACCAATATGAATGAACTGCCCTAGAACTAAGACGTTCACTTCTAAACCTAAGTTACCTACACTAATGCTTACTATCATCTTAAAACCAGTTGCTAAGTTTCTTCCCTGGTGCTCAGCACTCGTGTCCAAGAGCTCACTTTGTGAGTGTCAAGCTTTTAACACGCTACCATTGTAGAAACTTAAAAGAATCACCTCTTGTTTAATGTGTTTTCCTGGTATATTAAAGGACAAAAGTGTCTTAATAGTACATGTGCTGGAATCCTTAAACTTAAGCATCATTTTGTCCACAATCTATGATCTTTCGTGAAGAGGATAGAAAAGAAAAGGAAAATGTTTTCTGAACCAAAATTTCAAACACGCTGTTTTAGTAACAGTGACTGGAAGACTAGAGTCGTCAAACTCCTTTAAAATTAATTATCTAAGAAACCTCAGTAGCACGTGTCCTATCAATCTTGTTCAGACCTGACCTCAAAAGACCACCTACAAAGATGCAAAGATAGCTCATACTTCAGAACAATCAAATGCATAGCTTTTGCTGACATTCACTTCCTGAAGATTAATTAAGAAGCCACCTTGGAATACAGATGCTTGCCTAATGGGAACTGAAGTGACATGTGCCATTTTTCACTCAGGTCAAGAAACAGATGACAGAGAGTAGCAGATGGCTGACTTTAACATGGGCTCAATGGATATCTGTGCAAATAAATCCCAATTCTCACAAGGCACAGTGGTGTTTTGTATAGAAACCCTAAAAAACTAAGGCAGCAGGTTTTTTGGGCAACACTGATGCATCCAAACATCAGGGAGTTTGTTTACTAAAACTGACATGATCAGGTACCCAACCTCTCTTTCAAGGTAAGTAGAGAGCTTGATTCTCTGGCCCAGTGTGGGGTGCTAGGAGGTAGGACTGTATCTGCAAAGATAAGAGCAAAGGGAAATGGAAGAAAGTATCCTCGGGGAAAGAGAGGCTCAGGAAAGGGGATATTGGTGGTGGATAAAAGCATGAATTTATGTGGAAAGAGAAGGGAAAAACTGGGTCAAGGACCCTGACTCATCTTAAATGGAAATTATATGTAAGAAATCCAATACATGTGGTATCTTGTTGATAGGAAATATATATAGTTAAGCAGATGCTCTCAGTACTTGCTTGATGTATTCCATGCAACTCTTTGGCTGTGAATTTGGAGAAACTGATGTGTAGATGTGGGCTTGAAATTTGTTGTAAGTGTCCATCAAAACAAGAAAATAAATTAAGATCTGTCAGATATCAAAGTATAGGGAGCTGTATCAGTTATCCTTTGCCACACTAATGATGTATGACAGATGATGACAGAAACCTCAGTGGCATACAGCAGTAAGCATTTACCGCTCACAGGACTGTGATGGTTTTGGGTATTGAATCATATCCCCTCAAAAGATATGTTCAAGTTTTAATCTACATTTTTGTGGGTGTGAACACATTTGTAAAGAGAACTTCTGAAGATGTTATTATTAGGTAAGCTGTGGACTCATTTGTGAATGGGATCACTGAAGACCCTAGTTTGATGAGATGAAATTGAGTCAGGGCAGGGTATAGTCCATATGATTTAAATCCTCATAAGCAAAGGAAATTTGAATGTAGTCAGTCAATAGAAGTCAGAAGTCCATGGAAATCAGTGGAGCAGACCCAAGAAAAAAAGACAGATGACCATGTGTTCTAGTTTGCAAGCTGTCAGAATGTGATATACCAGAACTGGAACAACTTTTATAAAGGGGAATTCATTAAGTTGCAAGTTTACAGTTCTAAGGCCATGAGAATGTCCAACTTAAGGCAAGGCTATGAAAATGTCCAACTTAAGGCATCCAGGAAATGAAACCTTGGTTCCAGAACGCTGATGATGTGAACGGTTTCTTTCTCAGCTGGAAAGGCACAAGGTGACATTTGCTAGCTTTCTCTTCTCATTTCATAAGGCTTTCCCAGGGGCATTTTCCTTCTGTTCCGAAAGTCTTTGGCTCGGTGGGCTCTTTTGGTTCCAGCGGTTCTAAAGCTTTTTCCAAAATGGTTCCCTTTTAAAAGGCTCCGGTAAGCAACCCCACCTTGAATGGGTGAAGACACGTCTCCATAGAAACCATCTAATCAGAGGTTACCATCTACAATTGGGTAGGCCACATCTCCATGGAAACAATCAAAAAGCCTTCCCAGCAATATTGAATGAGGTGTAAAGGACATGGCTTTTCAAACCAGCACACCATGTGATGGAGGTTTGCTGGAATGCACAGACTCCAAGAAACCCAAGAGACCCTACCCAATACCTTGATGTTGGACTTCTGGCCTCTGAAACTGTGAGACAATGAATTCCTGTTTTTTAAGCCAACCCACATGTGGAATTTATCATAACAGCCCTGGCAGATTAAAACAGATAGAAGGTCAGCTAGGTAGCTCTGCTGATTTGGGTTGGACTCCTTTGTGTAGGGTTGGCTAGATGTCAACTAGGGCAACTGGGTGCATGGGCTCTGCTCCCCATAGCTCATTCTCTAGTAGGTCAGCCCTTGCATATTGTCACAGCAATGCCTGAGGCACAAGAGAGAGGACAGACCCAACTGTGCAGCTTTTTTTAAGCCTTTCTTCCTGCCGTGTTTGCTAATGCCTCATTGACCAGAGCAAGTTACATGGCCCAGCCCAGAGATAGAGTAGAAGGATACTACAAAATTCATTCTCATTAAACTCTTGTTGGGTCAAACCACTGATATTTTGGAGGTAATTTTACAGCATCATTGGCTAGCCTAGCTTCACTGATAAAATCATCAATATTTTCTGAGCATTATTTTTGTGTGCAATGCTACAAAAACTAATACAAATTATAATATTTATTGTCATCCATTTTCTAAGACTTTATAAATGAAATTTTTTTATCCTTCAGGGACTTTACATAAAGAAATATTTCATAATATACCATACTTTCATTCTTATGTGCATGTGTAGCTATGTTCTTTCTTATTTTTAATATAGAGACTACATTATAGTAAATGAAGTGAGTCATGTTGTGTCATCATACATTTTAATTTCGTATACGATCACAATTAAAATACAGCTATAAAATTCCCATAATTCCAGCAGTTTAACTCAAAATAAAACAAATAAAAATATTGGGTGTATCGAAATTCTTTTAGAGGTTCATTCAGTCTCTGTGCAAAATAATGCCTGTGGACTGCTTTTGATGTCAACGTTAGGCTGTCAAGGGAATTCAGTTTGAATATATTAATTCTTCACACGCATTTACTCAGCACCTTCAGCTAGCATTCCCTGTTTCTGTCCAGCAGACTGGTTGAAATGTAAACATTCTTGCTGGCATTTGGTGATGCACCACTCTCCAAGGAAGGCTCCTAGATGATGGGATAGAGCTGGGGGCTCCTGTAGGGGAATTAGGTCCTATAAAAGCTGAAATAGACACTGGGAGCGTATCAATATCCTCAAAGAAGGAGTGAAAAAAATCTATGGACTATTAATATCTTAGTACCCCCCTTTTGGAATTTTGATAATTCAGTGATACATCATAGCATATTATTCTATAGGGCATTGCCTCAGAGCTAATTACAAAATATTTAACAAAATGAGCATCTGTTTAATAAAATAGCTGTCATTTGATTATATATGATATCAACAAAACAAAAGTAGTCTTTTCAGAGTAATGTTTGATTAGTACAGATTCTGTGTTCACTAACTTCTTAAGTGTTTCTCTCCACAAAATCAGTTTGCATTATAGCCCAAATCCTCACATTTCAGGTAGATCATTTATTTTAAAAGGGCTTTCTTTCTCTGTAGCTTGGTTGTTCAGACTCTTTTTTTTTCAGTGTTTCATCTCTTTTTTTTTCTTCAGCTTCCAATTGCTGTGGCTTTTTCAGAAATTCACCGGTACCTAAAAGCATTCTCTCTAGAATAATCTTCTATTCAGCTGGTGTCTCTATTGACTGTTGGCTTCAGAGTGTAGACAGGTAGTGGAAGGATCCCAGCCCAAGGGAATGGCACAAAGTACCCTGCATGTTATACTCACATGTTATAAATGTAATAAAATGAAATAAATATTTGGTTTGTTTAAATCATTCATCCCACAGTAAACTGTGAAGCTCCTTAGGATCAGGGGAAGTCACCTTCAATAATTAAATTTTTAAATCAAAAGTAATTTTAAATAGATATTGATATGATGTTAAATGCATGTTAGACTTTATCTGTTTGGAATTCCTTCAGGATTCAGCTTAAACAATCTGCTGAAAATGGTCCTTCACAGATGGCCCAACCTGAGTTAACTCCTCCCACCGCCACCCCAAAGTCCCTCATGGCCTTTGCATTCTGAGCTGCAGTGGTTAAGAGCTTAGACTCAAGCTCTGAATTGCCTGGAGTCAAATCCAAACCCACTATTTTAAGGTCTTATTACTTAAGAGGTCCTTTAATTTTTCTCTGCCTCAGTTTCTTATATAAAAACTGAAGAAAATAATAGTATCTTCCTCATAAGGTTGAGACTTTGTTGGCTTGGTACATGCCATGCCGAGCACAAAGAAAACCCTGTGTTAGCTATTTTAATTGCCATTGTCTTACATGAATCTTTTTTTGGCATTGTAACTGCTTATTTTTTTATTCCTTTTCTTGCAATGACAGTGTAAGACCAGAGACTATTGTTACCTGCTTGCACCCCTGTAACCGCAGGTATGTGTGGCACATGGTAGAAACTCAGCAAATATTATATGGAAGAACTGTAAATTGAGACCAGGGTGTGCTGTGAATTAAACTAAACCGGATGCTTTCTACACAGCTGTTTATTTTTTCCTTTTGGCAGACAATGGGAAGGTGGCTGTTATGGTTCAAGTTAGGTGAGGCTTAGCAACAAACTTTCAGTAACAGGTACACATGAACACATAAAATTCTGCCATGCTGGCAGACGTCTATAAGGCAGCATTCATCATCAAGCTGGCATAAAACCGTTCACCCAACAGCTCTGTTCGATTGATTAAAGTCTTTGTAGGCAAGGCTGACCTTCAAATATTATGTATGGGTACAACCATATTGCTTGTGAAATACCAGTTTCTCTTACTAGTTGGTGTATAATTACTGTCTGGGTTCCCAAAGTGCCTCTTACCTCCCTTGGAATCTGCAGAAACCTGAGCCCCTGCCCCAACCCCTGAAGTATTAAAACTTGCCTCTGAATACCACTCATTTCAACAATGAGAGCTCATTTCTAATATCTGTCCAGCTAGCAAGCCCTAATTTCATCCATGAAAACTCATTCTGATGCAGACTATTAAATATCTGCTTCTGGTTGGGGCCTATTGTAAAAGGTCTTAGATTGTAAGCTCTTAGAGCAATCACATATATTCAGGAGTTGTAACTGTTATTTTTTTAAATTCTGGGATACTGAGCTGTTTGTATATAACCTGGCTGTTACCAGAAATTTCTGGTATTTATGTGACAACTGAGACTAACTCTGAGAGTTAGAGCTCTGAAGCTATGAAATTCAGCAGTACCCTATACAGGAACTGTTTAAAAAGTTGAAAAAGGGATCAAACTTCTAGTAGAGATATCTAAGCTGATCTGTAGAGGACTAAGAGCAGAATACCAGGTAAAGGATGATATCACCCATATTTTAAAACTTTGACTTCTGTGTAAGACCAAAGTTAGAAATGTTTATTTGGTGCAAAATTATATTTTGGATATTGCATCATTAAATTTAACTTGCATGGTCACAGTTCAGTTGAACACCATAAGGCGCGAGATTTTATTGAATAGGGCATGAGATTTTGTTGGTTTGTCCTGGTTTGTGTGATGTCCTGATATATCCCAGAGTAATTTGGACAGTGAATAAAAAAGTATTTGCAAAGGCCCCTTGGGGGACTGGAGAGAAAGGAGGAAAGATTCAACTTTCGCATTTGGAGAATTTTTGATATTCTTACAAGCAGTGTGAACAACCAAATCAATAGCCGAATCCTTGATCTTGGGGTTCGCCTCTATGAAACTTATTCCTGCAAAGGATAGGCTAAGCCTACTTAAAATTAGCCCTAAGAGTCACCCCCAGAGAACCTCTTTTGTTGCTCAAATGTGGCCTCTCTCTCTAAGTCAGCTCGGCAGGTGAACTCACCACCCTCTCCCCTACATGGGACATGACTCCAAGGGTTGTAAATCTCCCTGTTAATGTGGGACAGAACTCCCAGAATGAACCAGGACCTGGCATCATGGAATTGAGAAGGTCTTGACCAAAAGGAAGAAGAGGGAAATGAGACAAACTGAAGTTTCAGTGGCTGAGAGATTTCAAGCATATTTGAGATTTTATCCTGCAGGTTGTTTTTATGCACTATATGGATATCCCTTTTTAGTTTATGGTGTATTGGAGTGGCCGAAGGGAAGTACCTGAAACCATTGAACTGTGTTCTAGTAGCTTTGATTCTTGAAGATGATCATATAAAGATACAACTTTTATAATGTGAAAAATATATGTGTCTGCTTCTGATCAGATATAAAGATGACTGAAACTCTAAGGGCTTTAGACTGGAATGGGAATTGATCAGTCCTGAAGAGAGAAATCGTCATTATTGGCAATTAAGTACATCTGTGGTATGGCTTAAACCAGGGTTCTGCAAAATTACATCCTGTGGGCCAAATTCAGCCTGCTGCCTGTTTTTCTGTGGCTTATGAATCAAAAATGATGTTTATATTTTTAAATTGTTGGGAGAAAAAACAAAACAAAAGAGAATAATACTCCATGATGGGAAAATTATAAGAAATCCACATTTTAGAATCTGTAAATGAAGTTTTATTGGAATACTTACACATTATGCATTGTTTTGGAGGAGTTGGGTAAAGCCAAAAATATTTACTATCTGGTCTTTTGTAGAAAAACTTTTCAGACCCCTGGCTTAAACCAACACATAGATTGTCACTCTATCCATCCTAAGTATTTTTAAGTAAAATAGGTATCCATAAACTAAAAAAGTATTTGTGATAAACATGGCCAGTGTTGAAATAATTCAGCCATTACAGGTCACAAGAAATGTTTTTTAATGACAACTTAATGGCATTGGACAATAATCATTACGCTAAGTGATTTAAAACAATTTTAACATTTAATATATGTATATGTGTATAATAGTAAAATATAATCAAAGCAGAAAAAAATTGGTCACGTTAAGGTTTGTGCATAATGATGTTTTACATTTCTCTGTTTATTGCCAAAGAGCTCCAAATAATTATGTATCAGTTTGAAAATAAAATATTAAACATACTAAAACCAGTAAGCAAAAGGAAGTTTACATAATCTTGTCAGCGAAGTAAACATGAATGTGCCATTACTATGAAATAAAAATATTCCATTTCTTCTCAACTGATCAGAAAGCATTGTTACCATACACAAATAGGAAACATCTCTGAATAGCTTGTTGTTCATCCACTCTATTATAAAAAAAGAAAATAGAAGTTGTGGAGCACTCTATCCCTAGTTCTTAGTAATTCTCTACAGAATAATTCAATTCTGAGTTTCAGTGGAATGAAAAGTCTTATTATAGTTTGTTGCACTGCTGATATATAATATACCAAAAATGGAACAGCTTTTAGAAAGGGAATTTATTAAGTTGCAAGTTTAAAGTTCTGAGGCCATAGAAATGTCCAAACTTAGGCATCCAGAGAAAGCTTGCTTAACTCCAAAGAGGGAGAGGCTGATGACTTTCCATAATGACTTGATTTCTCTCCTCATTTCATAAGCCTTCCCTGGGGACTTTTTCCTTCTGCATCTCCAAAGGTCTCTGGCTGTGTGGGCTTTGTCAGCACTAAAGCTTCTTCCAAAATGGTTCCCTCTTAAAGGGTTCCAGGAAGCAGCCCCACCTTAAATGGGTGGAGACACATCTCCATGGAAACCATCTAATCAGAAGTCACTACCCACAATTGGGGGGGTCACATCTCCATGGAAACAATCAGAAGTCACTACCCACAATTGGGGAAGTCACATCTCCATGGAAACAATAAAAGTGATCTCACCCAGCAATATTGAATGAGGATTGAAAAACTTGGCTTTTCTGAAGTACATGGCAATTTCAAACTGGCACAGTCCTAAACCATCTACAGCACACTAAGCTGTCAAGACGAAAAATACTTTCCCCTCATGCTTGCCACTAAGCAATAGATAGGGTAGATTATGATAGGTTATTAATTTCCTCTAAGCCCAGTTGCTAGACACTTGTCTCAAACAATCAATGATGTGACAGGATATGATAGAATCAGCATTTTTAATAACATGCTACATAAACCAACTTCCTTCATTGCATTATCCCTCTTATTCTGGGCTGTTTCTTCCTGATTTAACCATTTTATGATTGTAACCTCCTATAATTCCTGGATCAAAGCTTAGGTTTTTTTTGCTTTTTATTTACTCAGCCTCACCTAGCATATTTCAGTTTTTCTTTTAACTCCTCCATGACCTAATAGCTTTCATTAATGCCCACCCACTGTAAGTAAAGTCTTTAAAATGACGTGCCATGTATAATATGTTTGGATGACTACATTTTTGGATGAATGAATATATATGTGCTGAAAAGTTTTGGGGTTCTTAATCATATTATGTATTTGGTCTCCAATGGACCAACCCCCCCCCCCACACACACACACACATGCACTGCATCATGAGCTAATCAAGGTATTACTAAACCTTGGAGGAAGGGAGAAGAGGGGAGAAGATAGTATAACTGAAATGGAATGTTCAATCCCTATGTAAAGAATGTTTATTTCCTGTTAGGAATAATAGCTTGAAATTGATACTCAAGTTTAAGGAAAATTATCAAATTAATTATTGATAATAACTAACAATAGTTACTATTTCATTCAACAAATAGTTTTTGAACATTTCTGTATGCCAGGCACACAGCAGTGATCAAAGTGTGCAAGCCTTACTGTCTTCATTGAAATTCCACTGCAGTTTAGAATTACTGATTTCTCAAAGCCCATGTTAAACACTTCACTTGAATCATATAATCCTTTCAACAATGCAAAGAAGTGGGTGCTTTTAGCCCTCTCTTAAAGATAAAGAAGCAGTGATTCAAATAATTTGGATAATTTGTCCAAGATAAAACAATGTCTTTCAAAATTGGAATTCTTCAACCCCAGGTTGATCCGAATCTGAAGTCTTAAATGTTGTGCCACATTTTATTTTAAAGTTATCTACATTGAGATGCTGAAAACATAGTCTTTGAGAAATACTTTTGAGTATTTAATCTCATTTAATAAGTACTCAGAATAGCAGTTCCTCAGAGTCAATGATTTAGATGATATAACATAGGCGATCTAATTCTGTGTCATTCTTGGTAAATCCTTTGTCCTCTTGCTCTCCTGTGGAAATTGGGGTAATTTTTAAATGATTGTTACTTTCTGGGCACTGTGACTTTACCTGTGGCAGGATATGAGAAACCAGACATTTTTTTGGATTAAATTTTGAGGAGGAATGGAAATATATAGTAAATTCTGGGAGGATAAGAGGAAACTATGTCACATATCTCAGAGTTAAACCTTCTAAAAATTAGTTTTAAGTTTTTCACTAGTTTTCAAAATTTCATCTACTATCAACTAATCATCAGGGCACCACTTTTCTTCTTTCTCACTGATGCCACCACCCTCCTCCTGTGCCATTCCAGCTCCTCTGGACCCACCTCAGCTCTTTGTATTATCCTCTTGCCGTGTTGGGTTTGCCATCTACACGATAAGACAAATGCTAGTGAAGGAGATTCAGCAAAGCCTGATAGGTTTGAAAGCTAGTATCATTGTGCCTCTGGCTAATTTCATTTTAACAGACTGTACTTTACAAATATTTTTCCAGTTTGAAGTTTATATTTTTTATTGGCTTAAAAATCATACTCCTTTATTTTAAAAATGGTTGAATTTTTGGTGGAAAGTTTAGAAAACAGGATGTAATAGGAAGAAAATAAAAATTTCCTTTAATTTCATGCTCAGAATTAACCGGGATTAAAACTCAAAAATATGTTACAACCACATTTCCATATTATTAAATATTTGTCTACTACCATATAATGTTTTAACAATTACATCATCATGCATTTATTCATTTAGAAAAATATTCTTATGGAATAGATATTATGTGTTCGGAGAGGTGGGGTATGTTTGACATATTATGTGGAGCAAACTTTCTTTAGCCAGTTTCAACCATATATTTTATACTTTGTGATCTTATTATTAACCATATAAAGTTTAGAATTTGGAGAATCATTTAAGAAAATGTTACCATAGCATATGGAAAACACAATTAAATGTGTTCTAATGTAATACTACATAATTAGGAACCACAGTAGTTCTTCCATTTCTCTGTGATATATTTATGATTTCCTTATAAAAAACAATAGAATCAGACTCTAAAATATGTACCTTTAAAATGAAAGTCATTTTTCCAAACATCGATACTTCTGTGCAGTACTTACTTATTTGTCCAGGAAAAGTGTACTTTTCAATACTCATGCTAAGTACCACTTTCTCTGATCCCTTAGTGAAACATATACTTTCTTTCAAGATATTTGCTTCATGTTCTGCTTGTCCTTACCTAGTGGAAACTTACCATATGATTCTTTTGTGAAAGAATAAAAAAC